>CAWUFW010026487.1:0-33146 GCA_963921515.1 Calotriton arnoldi
GGGCACAACTTGAAACAATGAGGCCGGCCGGAGGCACCGATCGGTCCATTGCAGTTCAACGCGCACAGGGGTACAACGCGCACCCGCACACATTGAAAGCAATGGGCCGGCCGGAGGCACCGATCGGTCCATTGCAGTTCAACGCGCACAGGGGTACAACGCGCACCCGCACACATTGAAAGCAATGGGCCGGCCGGAGGCTACCGATCGGTCCATTGCAGTTCAACGCGCACAGGAGTACAACGCATACCCGCACACATTGAAAGCAATGGGCCGGCCGGAGGCACCGATCGGTCCATTGCAGTTCAACGCGCACAGGGGTACAACGCGTACCGCACACATTGAAAGCAATGGGCCGGCCGGAGGCACCGATCGGTCCATTGCAGTTCAACGCGCACAGGGTACAACGCGTACCCGCACACATTGAAAGCAATGGGCCGGCCGGAGGCACCGATCGGTCCATTGCAGTTCAACGCGCACAGGGGTACAACGCGTACCCGCACATTGAAAGCAATGGGCCGGCCGGAGGCACCGATCGGTCCATTGCAGTTCAACGCGCACAGGGGTACAACGCGTACCCGCACACATTGAAAGCAATGGGCCGGCCGGAGGCACCGATCGGTCCATTGCAGTTCAACGCGCACAGGGGTACAACGCGTACCCGCACACATTGAAAGCAATGGGCCGGCCGGAGGCACCTGATCGGTCCATTGCGGTTCAACGCATCACTGTATATGTGACTGGCATAGGTCAGCATGCCTGTCTCAGATGGACATATGCCAGCCACAGATAGCTCCCAGGGAGTGAGGGGCACACCTACATCACGACAGCCTGTCCAAACCTTATCATAAGGCATGTAAGGCTGCATTTCCTATTGTGTGTATGTTGGTGTACATGTTGTCCTGTGGGTGTCACCTGTGGGCAGCCACCCCAGGCTGTGCACGTGTTCATGGGGACAGGATCCTGGGTGTTACGTGTACGTGACCACTGTGATGTGCAACTGTTCATATCTGTGCATGTGTCATGGTCACATTTCACAGTGGTGTTTGTGTATGTCATGTCACATACCCCGTGAGTCCCATGTGGGACGGTATGTTTGAGCCAGGGTGTCCCAGTGGCACAATAGTGATGGCCCTCCACAGTCTTTGTGCATGTAGTGTTTACAATGTCTCTGATTTCATGTGCACAATGGGAGACAGTCTCCACATCCACGTTGTGTGTGCATGGACTCTGATGTTGTGCGTGTGTGTCACAGACGTCCATGGCTGTCCTGCCATGGCAAGTGTGGCCACTACCTGTGGGGGTCATGTTTGTTTTGCTGTGGTGTACACATGATACTCCAGGTGATGCCAGTGTCCATGTGGCATTACAGGGTCCCTGGGAATGTGCCTGTCGTTGAGCTGTGGTGCCTGGGGCACATCTGTCCTCACATGTCACTGTGGGGGTGACTGTGACACAGCATCATGATATCCAATGGGCCAACCTGGGACAAATTGATGCCACCTGTAGGACCGTGTTGACAGATGTTGGCCATGTATGTACCATACATGTCGTTCGGTACTGCACACTTCATGTAGTTGTGCCTCATGATGATGTATGTTGGGATCTTGAGTGTGTTCAATGCCGCATATGTGGGGTGACTGACGATCTTGCTTACTTCTCCTCTGCACTGCAGGGCTCCTGCTGTCCATCGGCCATTCCCAGACCTGGCAACGATGGTGGAACGGGACAGCATCCGACGGTACCGCTTCACCAGGCAGCTGATTGAGGATTTGGCAGTGCAGTTGTCCCCACATTTGCAGCCTGGCCGGCCGTATCCTACAGCGCTGACCCCCAAGGTGAAGGTGATGGCAGCCCTACACTTCTTTGCCACCGGTACCTTCCAACATACTGTAGGCGTCTGCTGGTGGGATGTCACAGACCATGTTCAGCCGTGTGCTCCGCGATGTTTTGGCGGCAATGTTGCTCTTCCTGAACCGGTACATCTATTTCCCTAGACTGCGACGACTCACTGACGTGAAGAGTGACTTTTATGCCCTGGGGAGGATGCCGCATGTCATTGGCTCCATTGATGGGACACATGTGGCTTTGGTACCACCACAGGCCCAGGAGCAGGCCTACAGGAACCGCAAGCACTACCACTCGGTCAATGCACTGGTGGTGTGTCTTGCAGACATGACCATCACACACGTGTGTGCCCGTTTCCCTGGTTCAGCACACGATGCCTTTGTGATGAGGAGTAGTCGCATCCCCAGGATGATGGCACAGATGCAGAACCAGCGTGCCTGGCTTGTCGGTGTGTACTGACTTTGTGCCATTGTGTGTGATCTGATCTGTAGTATTCCGCCCACTTTTCCAAGTCAGCTGATGTGCACTTGTCTGTCCGTAGGTGACTCGGGATACCCCAACATGCCGTGGTTGCTGACACCCCTCAGGAACCCTGTGACACCAGCCCAGATGCGCTACAATGAGGCACATGGTCGGACCAGGAGAGTGATTGAGCGGACCTTTGGTCTCCTGAAGAGCCGCTTCCGCTGCCTGGACAAGACCGGAGGGTCCCTCCCATATGCCCCTGCGAAAGTGTGCAAGATTATCATCGTCTGCTGCATGCTACACAACCTGGCAGTGCGGAAGGAGTTGCCTCTCATCCAGGATGACGATGACCAACATCCGCCACCTGTGGAGGATCCTGGCCTGGACCACGATGCCAGTGACGATGATGATGATGATGATGGTGATGGTGATGTCCGCACACAGCTCATCACCAACTTCTTTAGCTGAATGTGAGTATCCTGAGGTGTCATGTGAATGATGTGAGTTGGCATGATGTGTGGGTGGTGCTCTGGTGCTGTTGGAGTGTGTCCATGGGCTACTTGACAGGATGTGTGTTGCGATGTGTGGTGACAGGTGGGCTGTACTCCCCAACAGTGTTGACATGCTAACTTGGTTCTGGGTGGGTATCTTGTAACATGTATTGTGCATGAGTTTTGCTGATCTGTCCTGTACTGCATTGCTTTTGACTGTGTGTCATTTCTGTCCTTCACAGGGTACTTTCAGATTCGTTTGGTCAACTGTGTCCACCGACGACGTGATTGCACATCCAGGCTGGTAGCTGTTGTGTCCCTACAGGTGATGTGTGCCACACCCATGGACTTCCTTCCGTCTACAGTTGTTGACTGTGTGCCCGCTACCAGGTGGGGTTACCTTGCATCTGTAGTGGTTACGGCATGTTGCTACTGTGTAATAAACCTGTGCTTCACTTAGTGATGTGCGTTGTCTGTGGTCACACATTTGACTGCCATTTGCTTACTGCACCTGTGGGCTACTTGACTACAACTGGGAATGGGTGTGGTGTCTGTGCATTGCACCGTCTTCCCTGGCAACATCAGTGTAGGCAATGAGTCAGATGGCCTAGGTGTGTATGTGTTGTGTACCCCTGGTGGTGTGTCTCCCTCATATGTGTCACGTTGCCTGTACTCACATGCCTGTGTTGTCCTTGCTGTTGCAGTTCGCATACACAGTGTAATTTTGCAGTTCATCATCCCCACTAACAGCACCCACGTTGGAATCACGACAGAGGCAAGTATGGTGTATTAGTGTGTTTATTGTGATACATCTGTGTTAATAGTGCATAGGATGGGTTGTGCTGTACATGAATCTTGCAATCCCAAGTTCCTAGGTGAATTGAAAGTCCAGGTAGACAGGATCCCCAGTATCGGGGCCACAGTTGTCTGACACATTGTTCCAACTTGTACTCCCCATGCAATGTGTGGGAGTAGTGTTGCCATCAACAGGGGTGAACAGTCTGTGCACAAAGGCGAAAATCCAGAACAGGTTCAGGCTTCCTGGGAGTTGCGCTTGGCCATCAGCCTCTCACTTTCCCCTCCTCGGACGACCCCTCTTCTTGGGGGCCCTCAAGTGCAGGCTGCTGCGGTGCAGGGGACTCTCCATGCCAGAGTCCTCCTCCCTCCCTGTGGCAGTTGCAGTTTGTTCGGTACCAGATGTTGTTGGCACACAGGGAGGTGTGGACTGGTTGCTGTTCATCTGGCGGAGGCATTGTAAAAATGTCCCTGTGCACCGCCGTCATCTCATGTAGTACATCCCACTTGGACTCCACGCGGGTCATGTGGGAGTCCACACGTGACATGTGTGACTCCACGTGGGACATGTGGGAGTCCAAGCGGGCATGATGGGCAGCCTGCTGCTGTTTGATGTCTCTGAGGAGCCCCACTACCTGGCTGAGCTCTCCGGTGCTGGACTGGTACGCATCAGCTATGCGTACCAGTTGTGGGTCTTCATGCACACCAGCAACGTCTGCAAGCAGCGACCTCTGTCTCCCACCCCTCCCACCACCCCTGCTGACATGTGCAGTGTGTGCAGTTACACGCACAGATAACCCTGGTCCACCTTGGGGGTTGGTGGTGGTGGTGGTGTCCATGGCCCCAGGTTGGTCCAGGGTCCCTGCGCTGGTGTTGTTCCTTATTCTGTCCATGTCGGCAGGGATGGTATTCGTGGTGACAGTCGTTGGAGGGGTGGGTGCAGGGGGTGCAGCTGGTGGACCTGCTGGTGCTGCAGCTGGTGGTCCTGCTGGTGCAGCATGTTGACTTGCACCGGATGTGCCAGGTTGTTCATCGTCCGAGGAGGACAGAGGCTGTACGACGCCAGTGAGCTCGGCATCCTCTTGAGCCTGGGACTGGGACTCCTCAGCGTCTGCTGCTGTGTCCCTATCATCACCTGTTTTTGGGAGACACAAACAATGTATGTCATGTTTCTGCAGGCATCAGTGGTTGACACACCTGACAGTTGTGACTGTGCCTCGGGGTGCGGGCCTGTACATTGTATTGTCCTAAGTCGTCACAGTCAGGGGTTGATATTGGTGTGGCACATTGTCCTGCATTATTTGGGCATTTCTATGTATTCTCTGGGGTGTGAACATGGTCTGCATTGATTGTGTTTGGTTGACAGCCAGACCTCCTTCCCACCCACCCACCCAGCCAGTCAGTTATCCCACCATGGAACGTGCTTGCATTGCAGGGAGTGTAAGTTGTCTCTCAGGATGTCAGTCAGTGGTGTCCTGCTGTTTGTTGGTGCACAGTTGGCAGCAGGGCCTTGTGCTCCCCACAGCAGTAGCCAGTGTCAGCCATCTTGTGAGTCCTTCTCCACTCCCTGTGATGTGAGCATGGTTCAGGGTGGTGTTGATGGGACAGTTGTGAGGGTGAGCAATGTCTGTGACTACGACTCCCATCATGCTATTGCCTCCACCCCCTTCCCAGCATGCCCATGCTTCCTTCCTTTGACTCTGCTTCCTGTGGGGTGGGCTGGCTGTGCTGACAGGATGGCTGGGAGTGTTGTCCTGGCAGTTGTTTGGCTGAGAGTCCCAGGAGTGTTCCTGTGCTTCACAACAACATAACCCAGGGTGGTGGTGCTTTGTGGGATCTTGTGTTAGGATGGAGGGCATTGCATTCTACCAGGTGGGTACTGTGGAGTTTGTGTTGGGGGGTGAGGGGAGGTGCTGGTGACTATAGTCAGTGCTGCAAGTCCCCCTTCCCACCCAGCCAGCCAGATATCCCACCATGGAACGTGCTTGCATTGCAGGGAGTGTAAGTTGTCTCTCAGGATGTCAGTCAGTGGTGTCCTGCTGTTTGTTGGTGCACAGTTGGCAGCAGGGCCTTGTGCTCCCACAGCGGTAGCCAGTGTCAGCCATCTTGTGAGTCCTTCTCCACTCCCTGTGATGTGAGCATGGTTCAGGGTGGTGTTGATGGGACAGTTGTGGGGGTGAGCTATGTCTGTGACTACGACTCCCATCATGCTATTGCCTCCACCCCCTTCCCAGCATGCCCATGCTTCCTTCCTTTTGACTCTGCTTCCCTGTGGGGTGGGCTGGCTGTGCTGACAGGATGGCTGGGAGTGTTGTCCTGGCAGTTGTTTGGCTAAGAGTCCCAGGAGTGTCCTGTGCTTCACACAACATAACCCAGGGTGGTGGTGCTTTGTGGGATCTTGTGTTAGGATGGAGGGCATTGCATTCTACCAGGTGGGTACTGTGGAGTTTGTGTTGGGGGGGTGAGGGGAGGTGCTGGTGACTATAGTCAGTGCTGCAAGTCCCCCTTCCCACCCAGCCAGCCAGATATCCCACCATGGAACGTGCTTGCATTGCAGGGAGTGTAAGTTGTCTCTCAGGATGTCAGTCAGTGGTGTCCTGCTGTTTGTTGGTGCACAGTTGGCAGCAGGGCCTTGTGCTCCCCACAGCAGTAGCCAGTGTCAGCCATCTTGTGAGTCCTTCTCCACTCCCTGTGATGTGAGCATGGTTCAGGAGTGGTGTTGATGGGACAGTTGTGGGGGTGAGCTATGTCTGTGACTACGACTCCCATCATGCTATTGCCTCCACCCCCTTCCCAGCATGCCCATGCTTCCTTCCTTTTGACTCTGCTTCCCTGTGGGGTGGGCTGGCTGTGCTGACAGGATGGCTGGGAGTGTTGTCCTGGCAGTTATTTGGCTAAGAGTCCCAGGAGTGTCCCTGTGCTTCACACAACATAACCCAGGGTGGTGGTGCTTTGTGGGATCTTGTGTTAGGATGGAGGGCATTGCATTCTACCAGGTGGGTACTGTGGAGTTTGTGTTGGGGGGGGTGAGGGGAGGTGCTGGTGACTATAGTCAGTGCTGCAAGTCCCCCTTCCCACCCAGCCAGCCAGATATCCCACCATGGAACGTGCTTGCATTGCAGGGAGTGTAAGTTGTCTCTCAGGATGTCAGTCAGTGGTGTCCTGCTGTTTGTTGGTGCACAGTTGGCAGCAGGGCCTTGTGCTCCCACAGCAGTAGCCAGTGTCAGCCATCTTGTGAGTCCTTCTCCACTCCCTGTGATGTGAGCATGGTTCAGGGTGGTGTTGATGGGACAGTTGTGGGGGGGGCAATATGTGTGACTGCGACTCCCATGATGCTATTGGCTACACTGACTTGGCCAGCATACATAGAATTCCTTCCTTTGAGTGGTCTTCACTGTGTGTTGGTGTTGTTGTGGTGGCTACATGTGTGGATGTGTGTGTTAGTTCTATTTGTGCCACTGCCTAGCTGTAGTTGTGGTTGTGTTTGTACATGTGTTGGCACAGTTGGATGTGACTTTTTGATGGCATGTGTTGTGTTTATCTGACTGACATACACATTTTGGGATGATTCTGTTCTAGTTGCTGTGTAATTGCTATGAGTGCATGGTTTGACTCTCCCTTGACAGTGATGTGTGTGTTTTGTGGCAGTATATTGTGTACATTTGTTGTGTACTCACCCAGGCTCTGGGATGTCCTCTAGTCCATATACGCTCACTGGCGGAAGGATGGCCCGCACCTTCTCCTCCCAGGGCCTGAGGTATATTGGCTTGGCAGGAGGGCCACTGCCGGTGTGTTGGCTGTTGATGTAGTCTTTCGTCAGCATTTCCGTACCCTCCTGCGCACGTCATACCACCTGTTCTGGATGTCGGTCTTTGTGCGCCGACATGGTGATTGGGCGTTCACCCTGTTGATGATCCTCTCCCACATCTTGGTTTTCTGCGACATGGGGGTCTGTTGGACCAGTGTGCCAAACAGCTGTGGCTCCACCCTGAGGATCTCGTCTACCATGACTTCCAATTCACTATCTAGGAACTTGGGATTCTTCTTGGGGGGCATGGTGATGGGTGGTGATGGTGGGTGGTGTGTGTGTTGGTGTGCAGGTGAGGGTGTGTGGGTGTGTGTTGTGCTGGGTGTATGTGAGGTAGGTATTTGTTGGTGTGTTGATGGTGTGTGGCTTGTGTGAGGGATGAGCTGTGGGTGTGTGGTTGCTTTCTCTTGGGTGCTGGCAGTGAAATGGCATTTGCAAAGGCTCATGGTAGTGATTTGTGTCCTTTATATAGGTGGAGTTGTGGGTGTGTCTTTGTTCTCTGTCCCCACCCCCAGTATTTATTGGCTTGGTAATTGCTTGTTTGGCCTTTTTTGGTTGATTTTTCCTTTGTGCTGTTTGTGTATGTTGGAAACGTTCTTGTGACCGAGTCGGACCCTGCATTGGTCTCGTACGGTGTTTTCCGTTTCGTTCACGCTGTGTTTGTGCAGTTTTCTATGCTGCGTACGCGTCGGTCGCGGTGTATTGTGTTGCTTCGGCTCGGTTTTGTATGCGTGTCGGTCGTGCGGCTTGTCCTCCGTCCGACTCGGTCGTGTTTTCGCGCCTTGCATCGTACTTTGCGGTTTGGAGTTGGCGGGTACGATTCGGTCGGATTTGTTCCGGGTGCGTGTCGGTCGGTTGGATTCGCGTGTTTTCCGGCCGGATTGCTATTTTCCGAGCGGCTCGGTCGGTCGGCTTGGTTTCCTAACGTGTCGGTCGGATTTATCGCGGCTTGCATCGTGACTTGGCGTGTCGGGCGCCACTGGTACGTGTCGGTTGGTAATTTTTCCGGCTCCGTGTCGGTCGGTGCTTTTTCCGGCCCGAATCGGAATCGGCCCCTATGTCAGGAGGTACTATACCGTGATTGTATATTTAATTGATTAAGGGTCTAATAATGCAATCAAATTATCTTGCAAAGTTATAAACCAATCGATAGAAATCTAGGCAATGTGACATGCAAATAAGGGTACTATACCCATAATGAATCAAGTGGAGACATATGAAGCACCAAATATATCTGAAATAGCGGTCATTCTATGAACTCAAATTAGTTTGGAAATGAAGATATTTATATCATGAAAATTTAGTCAAATTGTATATAACAATATGGTTTAGAAAACACATGGAGTCAAATGTATTAGAATTTTGTATTTTTGTATAAGTATGTTATGTATATGTTTATAACTATTGGGAATTGGGAAATTGGGTATTCACATAGTCTTTTTTCTATGTCTGCGTCATGTGGGACGCTAGCAACATCTATATAAAAATGTGTATTCAAGGTAAAGGTCAGGTGACCAAGAGCTGTTGAGCTCGAAACGCGTCTTTGTGCCCGTAATAAATCTGGAATTGGCAACCTTGGATCGGCGTGGCTCGTTGCTTGCTTGACAGTGCAAGTGTGGTGGTGGATATATATATATATATATATATATAAAACATATTTAAACTTTACAGAAACACATAGTTACTGGATGATGTCATCAGTGATGTCATCAGTGATGTCACTGACCATGTCATGAATGATGTAATATGTGACGTCATCAGCAGTGCATTGCGGGGGCACGAGTTATAGTTAGCTTAACTACCTATAACGGCCGAATTTCTCTGGTTTTGAATGAGTGAAATGTCCAACAACTATAACGTCCCTGAAACTTGTGGTTTTTTCAGTGAATTTCTAAGGTTTTTTAAATGCTAATTTCTAACTATAACGTCCCTGAAACCTGTGGTTTTTTCAGTGAATATATATATATATATATTATCTACTGGCGGTCGCCAGTAGATAGTTATAGTTAGGACCTATTTTCCATAGGAAATCCACAACATTCTATTTGAAATAACTTTGGAGCCGGATGACGAATGTTCGCGAAATTTTCAAAACTTATGGCCCGCTCCGTTCTGCTCCTATCCTGGAAGTTTCAGGGTGATTTGGAAAGCGGGGGCCGAGAAAAAAGAGGGGTCCCAAAACATGTTTTTCCCATGCAATTTTCCATAGGAACCTTTCATCGCAGCTACAGCCCGAACTTCTGAACGGAATTACACCAAATGTGGCAAAAAGGTAGCCCTTGGTTCAGAGTCGTGCCTTTTGCTTAAATGGTGTAAATCCGTTCAGTAGTTCCTGAGAAATTTGAAAAAGAAAACACATAAATATCTGGGCGGAGCCTAACCACACATGTCATCGTGAGATCTGATTGGCTGTCAGCACTTCATCCTGGAATTGCTGGCAGCCATCTTGGGACCAATATAAATGATAGTACCCCATCGAAATGCATTGTAGTGAATCAAAGATTTTGAGGGTTACCAAAAGGAGAACTATAAAGGGTGTTAACAGACTTTAGTTACATTAGAATTCATTTGTTGATGGTACCATACTAATTTCAGGAATTGTGGCGTGTTCTAAGGTGATTTTACCCTGTGAAAAACCTTCTGCTGGGATATCATGAATCATGTTTGAGAGAAAACTATTTTCAGATGCTTGTCCCATTCAGTTTTGGAAGGTGCTCCAGAAGCTAAAATGAGAGCATATTTTCTGTAAATTCACATTATCTTTCTCAGTCATGTGAGAATGAAGTCTGACATTCTCAGTAAAACATGTACATCCAACAAGGGCAGAGACTGTCAGTTGATTCCTTTGTGTTCTACTGCAGCTTCCCAGAGTGTTCTAAAGAACAACTAGAGTGCTAACAGCCTTACTTATGACAAAAGTATGGCACACCTGAAGCATCTTGATTGGAATAAACTGGTAACACTTAAAACATTTAATTTAAAAAGGAACAAAATGATGGGGTTCATTTTGTCATAGAAATTATGGTTAGTGCTGTAGAAAGAAAAATTAGGACATGTTTCAAGTGTGATCTCAAATATCTTCCTGTTATATTTCAACAGGAGCAGCCTGTCAGTTGATGCCTTTGTGTTCTACTGCAGCTTCCCAGAGGGTTCTAAAGAACAACTAGAGAGCTAACAGTCTTACTTATGACAAAAGTATGGCACACCTGAAGCCATCTTGATTGGAATAAACTGGTAACACTTAAAACATTTAATTTAAAAAGGAACAAAATGAGGGGGTTCATTTTGCCATAGAAATTATAGTTAGTGCTGTAGAAAGAAAAAATTAGGACATGTTTTAAGTGAGATCTCAAATATCTTCCTGTTATATTTCAACAGGAGCAGCCTGTCAGTTGATGCCTTTGTGCTCTACTGCAGCTTCCCAGAGTGTTCTAAAGAACAACTAGAGTGCTAACAGCCTTACTTATGACAAAAGTATGGCACACCTGAAGCCATCTTGATTGGAATAAACTGGTAACACTTAAAACATTTAATTTAAAAAGGAACAAAATGAGGGGGTTCATTTTGTCATAGAAATTATGGTTAGTGCTGTAGAAAGAAAAATTAGGACATGTTTTAAGTGAGATCTCAAATATCTTCCTGTTATATTTCAACAGGAGCAGCCTGTCAGTTGATGCCTTTGTGTTCTACTGCAGCTTCCCAGAGTGTTCTAAAGAACAACTAGAGTGCTAACAGTCTTACTTATGACAAAAGTATGGCACACCTGAAGCCATCTTGATTGGAATAAACTGGTAACTCTTAAAACATTTAATTTAAAAAGGAACAAAATGAGGGGGTTCATTTTGCCATAGAAATTATGGTTAGTGCTGCAGAAAGAAAATGTAGGGCATGTTTTAAGTGAGATCTCAAATCCTCTTCTATTTCATTAGAAAATTCTGACATGCAGACTGAAACAATCACTTTCAATACCAGCAGTAGACTTCCTGTTAACTCCCTGGCTGAGCAGTAGCTTTACTACAGTGATCTAATGAATAACTAGAGTGCTAACATTCTGAATTTATGGCAAATGTATGACACATCTGAATGCCTTCTTGATGGAATCAAAGTAAAAACTGAAAGCATTTCCTACTGAGGAGACTGCAGTAAATGACGAAATTAGGAAACTTCATAACAAATAAGTCTCCCAAGATGGCCACCAGAGAAAAAAGAGCCCAAATGTAGCACAAATATCACCCAGATGTAGCCCACATATAGCCCAATGACAGAAGTGTGCAAAACACTTTTTATTTTTAGTTTTTCTGCAGTTTTATATAGTGCAAACTGGTCAGGTATTGGAGCGTTACATCTTACTTGGACCCCTTATTGCGTATTTTGCACGAAGTACATGAGATTGATCTTGCAAAACATTGAACTTTACGATTCTGGTAACCTGAAGTTGATCTGAACCGGGCTTTGTAACACCCGTTTTTACCTACTGGTTTTAATTAATTCTCACTTCAGTGAGAATTAATTAAAGTTATTATGAAAGAGTATTTACTGTTTTTATGTACACTTTTATGATCTATGTTTCTAAATCAGATCAAATAAACTTTAATGAATTCTATGGCAGGACGGAGGGGAGGATTATGCATATCTTTCCTCACTTTATTTGCATAGCAGTTCAAAGAAAACGTAACACAACAATCATTAAACAAAAGACTACACAACCCATGAACCATTAGGGGGGTAGTCTCAAAGGCAACTATAGTCCAATCATATCACAGTCCATCGTATATAATATTGTGACGTCCCTTCCGCTTCCTCTTTCTTCACTGCTCGTCAGTTAAGTGCATTCCTTACATTCTTGGCTAAATCTGACGTTGTTGCTGTTTGTATAGCGGTTTCTTGTGCACGTTATTAGCATTATTGCCTTGGTATTGTTTCATATTCCCTGCGCAGCAGGCTCTTGCCCGAGCGCGTTCTCCCCCTCGCAGTTTCTCCTGCTGTGTGCTCTGCGCGCGGTGAGATCCTGTCAGGTGCTTCTGGTCTGAGCGAGGCAGCTCCGTCGAGCGCTCCCGCTGGTCTTTACGCGCGTTTGGGAATCCGGTCACTCCTTTAGTGTCCGCTTGATTCCCGACCAAAACTCGCCTAATTTTGACACCGCTACGCGGTGATTTCCCCACACGGCCACGCTAGTGACCAGCGCCACCGGGTGGTGGTAATTGGTATTGCGCCTCAGTCTATTCTTATAACAGCTTCGGGGAAAGCCCAGCTGTTGGAGCACCGGCGAGGGGGCTGTTTTTAGGATTTTAAGGGCATTTGTTCTGTGCTCACACCTCTGCTATCATGTCTTCTCCAGAAGACCATTTTTACTCCTCCTACCAGGAAGTGGAGGAGGAATGGCCCCCAACTTCTCCCTCCAGCAGTGGACCAAGCCCTCTCTCTGGCTATTTCTAGGGCGCTGGCTCCTCTTAGGGATCAGGTTGATAAGCTGGCGAAAAGCATCCCTGGGGTGTTCAGTGACCCAGATCTGGTGGTGGCGGGTCCAAGTAGCTCCCAGATGGGGAATAAAAGGGCCGTTAAGCATAACGCGGGCACTTGGAAGGATTTGATAAATTTACGGAGACCTTCCTCAAGAGTGCGCGAATGCTAAAACATGCACCCTGCCGGGCGGAGGAGGGGCCCGGAGAAAATTGCGACACTGTCACCACTATTGTAGACCCCGACGGCGGGTTTCCCTTAGAGGGAGAGGGTGTATCAGAGGACGATTTCTCCTCCGATGAGGATAAGGACTCGGGGCGTCCCTGGCGTCCAGAGTCCCACTCCTCTCAGTCCCCGGTTGGGGACGGGGTCCACTCGGACATGTTCGAGCCTACCCAAATTTACCATCCTAGGTCGGCAGAGTGGACACCTGTATGTGGTGGGGAAAATCCATCAACCCCTTGAAAGGGAGGTCAGGAATAGGATGAGGGGAGAATGCCCCAGGCCCTCACTGAAGGGGAAGGTGGCACACACGCCTGAAATTGATGAGAAACTATGTACCTTTTTCTCCAAGTATATGAGGGATCCCAAGAAAGGAATTGATAGGTCTTGGACGTGGTAGGGCCCTTGACCCAAATTATTCAATTGATGGAGCGTTCCAAAGAGTCAGGATCTCCTTTGTCCACGGATATTGTGGCTGGTTGGGTGCACTACCCTAAACCCTAAAACACTACCCCCTCCACTACCCAAACACCACTGCTCTACCCTAAACCCTAAAACACTACCCCAGCACGACACCCTACACTACCCAAACATAACTGCACTACCCTAAACCCTAAAACACTACCACCAGCACGACGCCCTACACTATCCAAACACCACTGCACTACCCTAACCCCTAAAACACTACCCCCAGCACAACTCCCTACACTACCCAAACACCACTGCACTAAACCCTAAATATACCCCCAGCATGACCTCCCACACTACACAAATACCACTGCACTACCCTAAACCCTAAAACACTACCCCCAGCACGACCCCCTACACTACCCAAACCCCACTGCACTACCCTAAACCCTAAAACACTAACCCCAGCATGACCCCCTACACTACCCAAACACCACTGCACTACCCTATACCCTAAAACACGACCCCCTACACTACACAAACACGACTGCACTACCCTAAAACACTACCCACAGCATGACCCCCTTCACTACACAAACACCACTGCACTGCCCTAAACCCTAAAACACTACCCCAGCACTACCCCCTACACTACCCAAACACCACTGCACTAACATAAACCCTAAAACACTACCCCCAGCACAACCCCTATACTACACAAACACCACTGCACTACCCTAAACCCTAAAACACTACCCCCAGCATGACTCCCTACACTACCCAAACACCACTGCACTACCCTAAACCCTACATCTACCCCCAGCACGACCCCCTACACTACCCAAATACCACTGCACTACCCTAAACCATAAAACACTACCCCCAGCATGACCCCCTACACTACACAAACACCACTGCACTACCCTAAACCCTAAAACACTACCACCAGCATGACCCCCTACACTACTCAAACACCACTGTACTACCCTAAACCCTAAAACACTACCCCAGCATGACCCCCTACACTACCCATTCACCACTGCACTACCCTAAACCCTAAAACACTACCCCCAGCACGACCCCCTACACTACTGCACTACCCTAAACCCTAAAACACTACCCCCACCACGACCCCCTACACTATCCAAACACCACTGCACTTCCATAAACCCTAAAACACTACCCCCAGCACGACCCCCTACACCACCCAAACACCACTACACTACCCTAAACCCTAGAAAAGAAACCCCCACCCCATGCCCAATCCCCCTTACCTCTCACTCCTCATGGTTCCTCTCTCCTCGTGGTTCCTGCTTCACGTTATCTCTGAGGGGCGGTGCACGCTGTTGTGAGGAAACGGAACAGCCTCTGTTTCCTTACAACGACATGGATCGTCTACATGTTTTTAGAACGCATGGTCATTTACCATACATACCTTTACAACAAAATTCGTTGTAAAGGCATGCGTGGTAAATGACCATGCGTTCTAAAAATGCGTTGTAATGACTTCGTGATGTACAACGCATGCGTGGTAATGCATGCGTTGTAATGGTATCGCAAAGTAAAAAGTCATTGTAACGGCTGTTTACCGATCGAAGCTGGCCCCTGTTCTTCAGTGAGACGTTTATTTGATTAATTAGGAGGAAGAAATGTGGTTTTTACCGAAAAGTGCATTCCCAGCTGTTGTATTGTGAAAGTGTCCGCGTGGCCTGGTTTCACTTCCGGTGAGAGAGTGGAAGAGTCTGTTTGGATCTAAAGGAGTTCTGTTGTTGGACGGGGCCGGCGCGACATGTCATCAGAAAACATAGCTAATGGAAAGCGTCCTCCCTGAAGTGTGGAGCAGTGCCATGAGAGGTCAACGAGTGTGCGTCCCACCGCAGTATGACCGTACCGCGTGACCCATGTGCCACCTCCACGGTACGGGAAGCAGAAGCGGCATCGCAGGTCCTCTTGAAAACCGTTGTAGCACTAATTCTACATTTTGGTACTAGTGCATTTTAACTTTGTTGTTCCTGCCAGATACAAAGAGAAGATCCTGTGTTATTCAGTGCCCTCATTACCTTTTTTGTGGGTTGTGGTGCTTGCCACTTCGCTGCCCCGCCGGTGCACACGACTGGGCACCCCACCTCGTGTGCCATCTGCAGGGCCTCTGCCCTCGGATCACTGGTTTTGGTTTCTGGAGTGGCAACATAAACAGTTGCTCCCAAAGGACTAGCCTGAACACTTAGGTGAATATCCCCTGCACCAGCATTCCACGGAAATTCTTTCCTAGCTCTCCCACGTCAACGAGCACGGCTCCGCTCGCGACACCGTATGACGTCATCGGAGCCATAAGAGGACCTCGTCGGCGTGCTGATGTCAGTTCCACCTATTTTTCGTGCCACCGAGGCAAACAGGGGACCGAGACATTTTCACATGTATACATAGTATAATAAATATATATATATTCACTGAAAAAACCATAGGTTTCAGGCACGTTATAGTTAGAAATTAGCATTTAAAAAACCTTAGAAATTCACTGAAAAAACCATAGGTTTCAGGCACGTTATAGTTAGAAATTAGCATTTAAAAAACCTTAGAAATTCACTGAAAAAACCATAGGTTTCAGGGGCGTTATAGTTAGTTGGACATTTCACTCGTACAAAAACATAGAAATTCCCCGTTATAGTTAGTTCAGCTAACTATAACTCACGCGCCTCACAATGCACTGCTGATGACGTCACATATTACATCACTCATGACATGGTCAGTGACATCACTCATGATATCACTGATGACATCTCAAATAACATCACTGATGACATCACTGATGACATCATCCAGTGAATGTGTGTTTTTCTGAAAATTAAATATGTTTTATATATGTATATCTCAAGGTCGATGGAAGAATAAATGGGTATATAAGTGTCTAAATCGATGATTTTTTTGTAAAATTGATTGTATAACTGACTAAGTGTATCTTAGTGAATACATGGGTTAGTGAGTAATGTTTAAATATGAAAATATCTGTATCAGTCTCTCACTTTGTGTATAAGTGGCTGCATGGGTTGGTGAGTAGCTACATGAGTATCTATATGGGTTATTAGTTGTTTTTTTGAGTATCAGTATGAGTGTCTGAGTGTCTGTATGGTTCGGTGGGGGGTATTACTAAGTGCATAGATGCATGAATGAGTGACTCACTGTGTGTATGTGTTGAAGACAGCATGTGTGCAGGACTGTATAGGTGGATGAGTATGTGTATGGGTGTGTTAGTGAGTGAATGACTGTCTCAATAGTGTCTTTATGAGTAACTACATATGTTTTAAACTAGTATATGTGAGTATTGGTGTATATAAGTGAGTATATGTGAGAGTGAGAGATTGGAAGAGTTCCTGTACAAATAAGTAGGTGTTTCTATAAGTGATTGTTTAAGAGAGTAAGTATGTGTAAGTTTCTGTAGAAGTAAGTGTGGTAGTGTGTGTATAACTATATGCAAGTAAATGGATGTTTGATACTTTGTTTGCATGTGTGACTATGTGTGTGAGTAACTCTATGGATGAGTGGCGGTGTGTAACAGGATGTATAGGTGTATGAGTACATATGATGAGTGAGTACATGTATGAGTGACTGTATAGGGACTGTTGGTGAATGAGTGGATGTGTGTGTAGATCTTGGAATTACTGAATAGGTGTGTTGTAACTGGTATTGGTATGTCCATTGTTTTGAAAATGTTAGTTTGTATTTTTGAGTGTGTGTATCAAAGGTTATATTAGGGTGAGAGGAGGTCTGCCACTCTATCACAAGGATGATGTCATCAGTGATGTCATCAGTGATGTCATTTGAGATGTCATCAGTGATGTCATGAGTGATGTCACTGACCATGTCATGAGTGATGTAATATGTGACGTCATCAGCAGTGCATTGCGGGCGTGCGAGTTATAGTTAGCTGAACTAACTATAACGGGGGAATTTCTATGGTTTTGTACGAGTGAAATGTCCAACTAACTATAACGCCCTTGAAACCTATGGTTTTTTCAGTGAATATATATATATATATATATACATGTGGGAAGCTGCAAAGGAATTAATTTACAGTCTGCCTGAACCGCCGCTGTTGGACTCCGTCGACCATTGCAGGTCGTGAATTATACAAATTTAGAGTGCCCAGCCATTTGACCGACACCTGCGGGGAATCCATTATTTTAAAAACCAGCGGCAGACGAGGGATTTTAAAAGCACAGACTCACCATGTAACGTGGCCGCCCATACAGAGATAAATCCGGCAGTGGCAGGACTGGCGTGGTGGGTGTCGCCCAGCATACAGGAAACATCGGGAAAAGATAGGCAATTGGGTATTGAAGCCCATGATTGAATTATGAAAACGCCGACGCGTC
The DNA here is from genome assembly GCA_963921515.1 of Calotriton arnoldi. Lineage (NCBI taxonomy): Eukaryota > Metazoa > Chordata > Amphibia > Caudata > Salamandridae > Calotriton > Calotriton arnoldi. Next base: position 17,871 of record CAWUFW010026487.1, read on the forward strand.
ATCGACACTCCAGGGTGATTGCTGCCTCCCTATTGGCCCCGGATTTAGCCAATTAGAATGCTGGACATTTAAAAATGACTTTATCACTCTGCTGTTCTGGTATGGCTTTAACGCACAGATGAAGGCGACATGCTGAAACGCGTATGCGACAATAAAAGCCATTTTAGAAACATCTTGCGAGTGCACCTGCATTTTTTGTGGTTGTTGAGGAACAAGCGGATCCCACGTCCGCTCACAACGTGGCACCCGTCGCAAGGTCGGCAGACTTTGTGGGAAGCTGCAAAGGAATATATATATATATATATATATATATATATATATATATTCACTGAAAAAACCATAGGTTTTAGGGACAGTTATAGTTAGTTGGACATTGCACTCGTACAAAACCCGTGAAATTCCCCCGTTATAGTTAGTTCAGCTAACTATAACTCGCGCCCCGCAATGCACTTCTGATGACGTCACATATTACATCACTCATGACATGGTCAGTGACATCACTGATGACATCACTGATGACATCTCAAATGACATCACTGATGACATCATCCAGTGACTGTGTGTTTCTGTAAAGTTTAAATATGTTTAATATATATAGGGAAAGGCGTATTGAAGAATGAGTGGGTGTATAAGTGTCTGAATGGATGATTTAGTAGGTGCGTGACTAACTCTATAAGTGAGTGATTAAACGTATCTTACTGAATGCATGGGTTAGTGACTAAACTGGGTGAATGTCTGTATCCGTCTGTCCTGTTGCTGTGTAAGTGGCTGCATGGGTTTGTGAATAGCTACATGAGTGTCTATATGAGTTATTGATTGGTTGTCTGAGTATCTGTATGGGTGCCTGAGTGTTTGTGTGGGTGGGGTGTGTGCGACTCTGTGCATAGATGTGTGAGTGGGTGATTCACTGGGTGGATGGTTTCAAGAGTGCATCTGTGATAGACTGTATGGGTGGGTAAGTGTGTGTAAGAGTGTGTTAGTGAGTGAATGTATGTCCCAGTGGTACATGTGTGAGTAACTACATATGTGAAAGGCAGTATATATGTGTGTTGGAGTATATAAATAGCTATAAGCGAGAGTGTGTGATTGTGAGAGTGACTGTATGGATGAGTGTGTGCTTGTATCAGTGATTGTATAAGAGCGTAAGAATGTGCTAGTATTTGTATGAGTAAGTGAGCTGGTGTGTGTATAACTGTATAGATGAGTAAATGGGTGTGTGCTTAATTTTTGCATGACTGACTAGGTGTGTGAGTACCTCTATGGATGAGTGGCGGTGTGTGAGTGTTTATATAGGTGTATGAGTGCATATAATAGTCCTGTACTGAGTGACTATAAGTATGAGTGACTGTACGGGTGAGTGAGTAGATGTGTGTGTGTAGACCTAAGAATCAGTGAGTGTGTATATAGTAATTGGTGTTGGAGTGTCTATGGTTTTGATAATGGCAGTCTGTAATTTACAGTGGGTGTATCAAAAGTTATATTAGGGTGTGAGAAGATGCATCAAATTATCACATGGATGATGTCATCAGTGATGTCATCAGTGATGTCATTTGAGATGTCATCAGTGATGTCATCAGTGATGTCACTGACCATGTCATGAGTGATGTAATATGTGACGTCATCAGAAGTGCATTGCGGGGCGCGAGTTATAGTTACCTGAACTAACTATAACTGGGGAATTTCACGGGTTTTGTACGAGTGCAATGTCCAACTAACTATAACTGTCCCTAAAACCTATGGTTTTTTCAGTGAATTTGTAAGGTTTTTTAAATGCTAATTTCTAACTATAACGTGCCTGAAACCTATGGTTTTTCAGTGAATTTCAAAGGTTTTTAAATGCTAATTCCTAACTATAACATGTCTGAAACCTATGGTTTTTTTCAGTGAATTTCAAAGGTTTTGTAAATGACAATTTTTAAATGTATTAATTGTTATATTTATTTTTTTGATACTGATTTACTACATTTTTTAACTATTTATTTTAAGATATTTTATTTTTAAATTACATTGTAATTACATTATACATTACATTACAAAATATACTTTCTCAGAATGAATTACTTTAGTTTAAATACTTTGCAAATAGGCAATAGACTTTTAAGTACAGTAGTTACAGTTGTTGCAATGGGCAACACAATTTCAAACACAATGCAACATTGAGCTCAATGTGAATTTCAAGTTAAATGCAATTAGTTACTTTATGGATTACTTTTCTAACCACAGGACTGGATCCTAGATTCAGTCCTGGGACATCTCCTGTAAACAGTTGAGTAAAAGCGTTTTGGTTACAGTAGTGATTTTTAAGGAATATTATTGTATTTTAAAAGTTGACACTTAGAAACTTTTTCACATAGAATCACCAATGTTATCCTATGGGAGGAAATTCACTTAGCAGGTAAGTAGTGTTATCGTTACTTTTTCTTACTCAGTGGTGGATCCTGGATCCAGCACTGGTGCATCTCCTGTAAACAGTTGAAAGAATGCGTTTAAGTCATACAGGCGATTTTTAAGGAATATTTGTAGTTTGTGAAAATCGACACTTTGAAACTTTTCTGCTGAAAACCAGACAATGGATTCCTATGGAAGGAAATACAAGTTACTGGTAAATACGGTTAGAATTACTTTTAAGGGTCAGTGCTGGGCTAAAAGATGCAGCACTGGGTTCTCTCCTAATAACAGGTGAGTAAATCGGAATTCGTAGTTCGACTGATTTTAGAGGAATATTATAAAGTTCCAAAACTCCACACTTAGAAGAATTTCCAAGTGAAACCAGTCAATGTTAGCCTATGGAAGGAAATTCAAGTTACTGGTAAGTACGGTTAGAATTACTTTTCAGGATCAGTACTGGGCTCAAAGATGCAGCACTGAGGTCTCTCCTGATAACAGGTGAGTAAATCGGAATTTGTAGTTCTGCTGATTTTAGAGGAATATTTGTATGTTTCAAAAATCGACACTTAGAAACTTTTTCAGCAAAAAGCAGGCAATGATATCCTATGGAAGGAAATTCAAGTTACTGGTAAGTATGGTTAAAATTACTTTTCAGGATTAGTACTGGGCTCAAAGATGCAGCACTGTGGTCTCTCCTGATAACAGGTGAGTAAATCGGAATTCGTAGTTCGGTTGATTTTAGAGGAATATTATAAAGTTCCAAAACTCCACACTTAGAAGAATTTCCAAGTGAAACCAGTCAATGTTAGCCTATGGAAGGAAATTCAAGTTACTGGTAAGTACGGTTAGAATTACTTTTCAGGATCAGTACTGGGCTCAAAGATGCAGCACTGAGGTCTCTCCTGATAACAGGTGAGTAAATCGGAATTCGTAGTTCTGCTGATTTTAGAGGAATATTTGTATGTTTCAAAAATCGACACTTAGAAACTTTTTCAGCAAAAAGCAGGCAATGATATCCTATGGAAGGAAATTCAAGTTACTGGTAAGTACGGTTAAAATTACTTTTCAGGATTAGTACTGGGCTCAAAGATGCAGCACTGTGGTCTCTCCTGATAACAGGTGAGTAAATCAAAATTCGTAGTTCGGCTGATTTTAGAGGAATATTTGCACAATGGTGAAGGAAGGGGGTGGGGCCTGGGGTGACATGTCTGCAAACACGCCTTGTGGCGCGTTTTAAGTTGGAGAATTAATTCCTCCTCAATCCCGAGGGTCCCTAGGGGCCAACTAGCCCACCAGGAACCTCCAGTATGCGCCAGGAGCTGCGTTGCAGAGAGGTGTACAGAGGCCACGCCCCTTTTACAACACTCTGCAACGCAGCTCCGTGGCGCTTACTGGAGGTACCTGGTGGGCTAGTTGGCCCTCAGGGACCCTCAGGATTGAAGAGGATTTAATTCCCCATCTTAAAACGCGCCACGGGGCCTGTTTGCACACATGTCACCTGAAGCCCCGCCCCCTCCCTTCACCACTGTGCAAATGCGCCCCGTGGCATGTTTTAAGTTGGGGGATTAAGTCCCCTTGAATCCTGAGGGTCCCTGGAGTCCAACTAGCCCACCATGTACCTCCAAAAAGCACCACAGAGCTGCGTTGCAGAGAGGTGTAAAAGGGGCGTGGCCTCTGTACACCTCTCTGCAACGCAGCTCCTGGCGCATACTGGAGGTTCCTGGTGGGCTAGTTGGCCCCAGGGACCCCCAGTATTCAAGGGGAATTGTTCCCCACCTGCAAACGCGCCAGGGGGCACGTTTGCAGACTGCTGCAGAGAGGGGACGGGGTCTCCGGCATGATGCCGGTCTTTTTTCTTTTTTTTTGTTTCTTTATTTTTTTGTATTGGAGGGTGGCTGCGTGGCCCCCCTTCCCTTGGCCACTTTTGGCCCCGGGGACCCCAACCCCTGGGGCCTGATGATTTTTTTTAAATTTTTTTTTTAAACAAAACGGGAAGGGGGCCGCGTGGCCCCCCTTCCCTGGGCCTCTATTGGCCCCGGGGACCCCATCCCCCGGGGCATGCCCACTGTTTTTTTTTAATTTACATTTTTGGAGGGGGGCTGCGTGGCCCCCCTCCTCAGGCCATTTAAGGCCCCGGGGACCCCATCCCTGGGGGCCGGCCTTAACGTTTTTTATTTTAATTTTTAAAAATTTCTTTATGGGGAGGGGGGCTGCGTGGCCCCCCTCCCAGGTCACTAATGGCCCCGGGGACCCCATCCCCCGGGGCCTGGCCTCTGGTTGGGGACTGTGGGCGGTCCCCAATCCCCCACAGTCTCGCCGGCTCCCCGCGTCCTACGGGAGCCGGCATTGCTTTCCATAAGGGAGCTGCTGACATGCAGCTCCCCTATGGAAAAGCAATTCTAGCTTGCTTCATTGAAGCGAGAGCAGGTTTCCTGCTCTCGCTTCAATGAAGCAAAGCAGTTTGCTAATGACAGGACGGGAGCCGCGAGGCTCCCGTCCTGCCATTGCAAACAGCAGTGTCCCGGGGTGGGCACCCCGGGACACTGCAGGAGCCGGCCCTGGGGGTGGCGGTCCCCAGGGCCACCACAGGCTCCAGGAGGGGAGCCGCACGGCCCCCTCCCATGTCTTTAAAGCCCCGGGAGGTGGTGGTCCCGGGGTTTCGGGGTCCGAAACGGACCCCCACATTTATTTTGTTAGTGCCCTGGGGAGGTGGCGGTCCCGGGCGTGTGGGGGGCTTGAGCCCCCACACAGGTACTATTCATTTTTAAAAAGAAGCCCCGGGGGTGGCGGTACCCGGGGCTGCGGGAGGGCCGAGAGCCCTCCCGCACCATTTATTTTTAAAGCCCCGGGGTGGCGGTCCTCGGGGCTTGGAGGCCTTAGAGGCCCCCACATATTATAAATAACCCCCCGCATGCCCCCGGGACTTGGCCCACCCGGGGGCCAATTAGCTAACGAGCGCGGAGACCGTGCTTCGTTTTTTTTTTTTTTTTCCGTGGGATCCGCGCACCTTAAGCGCATCCTGCCGATTTAAAAAAAAAAAAAAATGCTTTTTTCTGCCCAGGGGGTCCTTGAGCAGACCTAGGGGGTCAGGGTGTTTCTACCCTGCCCCCTTTGTGCGTTTTGCACACTTGTTTCTTTTTTTTTTTTCTCGGCGGGATCCGCGCACCCTAAGCGCATCCCGCCGTTTAAAAAAATATTTTTTCTGCCCAGGGGGTCCTTGTGGGACCCCCTGAGCAGACCTAGGGGGTCAGGGTGTTTCTACCCTTCCCCCTTTTTGCGCTTTGCGCACTTGTTTCCGTCCCTCGGTTCTACCGAGGGACAAAATGGCTGCCAACACTTCCTGATTTGGAGTGTTGACAGCCACTTGACAGCCAATTAGCATGAAGCTCGTGATCGGGATGGTGCGCGGATCCACCTCGGCCATAGATATCGAAATTTTTATTTTTTGAATTTCTCAGGAACTACTGAACGGATTTACACCATTTAAAAAAGGGCGCTTTCTGAACCAAGCACTTCCTTTTGCCAAATTTGGTGTAATTCCGTTCAGCAGTTTTGACTGTAACCGTGTCTAAAGTTTCCTATGGGAAATTGATTTTTACCTCTATTTTTGATTTTCTCTCGCAACTACTGAACAGATTTACACCATTTAAAACAAGGGCGCTTTCTGAACCAAGCACTACCGTTTTGCCAAATTTGGTGTAATTCCGTTCAACAGTTCGGGCTGTAGCCATGTCTAAAGTTTCATATGGGAATTAACATGGAGAAAACATGTTTTGGGACCCCCCTCTTTTCTCGGCCCCCGCTTGCCGAATCACCCAGAAACATTCAAGACAGGAGCTGACCGGAGCGCCCCACTAGTTTTGAAAATTTCGCGATGATTCGTCATCCGGCGCCAAAGGTATTGGGAAAACAAAAAACGCTTTTCCTATGGAAACTAGGTCCTAACTATAACTATCTACTGGTGACCGCCAGTAGATAATATATTTAGTATACTATGTATACATGTGAAAATGTGTTGGTCCACCTGTTTACCTCGGTGGCACAGAAAAAATGGGTGGAACTGATGTCAGCACGCCGACGATGTCCTCTTATGGCTCCTATGGCGTCATACGGTGTCGCGAGCGGAGCCATGCTATTATGACATCGTCGTCGACGTGGGAGAGCTAGGAAAGAATTTCTGCGGAATGCTGGCGCAGGGGATATTCACCTAAGTGTTCAGGCTAGTCCTTTGGGAGCAACTGTTTATGTTGAAACTCCAGAAACCGAAACCAGTGATCCGAGGGCAGAGGCCCTGCAGATGGCACATGAGGTGGGGAGCCCAGTCATGTGCAACGGCGGGGCAGCGAAGTGACAAGCCCCACTACCCACAGAAAAGGTAACGAGGGCACTGAATAACACAGGATCTTCTCTTTGTATCTGGCAGGAACAACAAGGTTAAAATGCCCTAGTTCCAAAATGTAGAATTAGTGCTACAACGGTCTTCAAGAGGACCTGCGATGGATGCCGCTTCTGCCTTCCGTACACTGGAGGCGGCACATGGGTCACGTGGTACGGTCATACTGCGGTGGGACGCACACTCGTTGACCTCTCATGGCACTGCTCCACACTTCGGGGACAACGCTTTCCATTAGCTGTGTTTTCTGATGACGTGTCGCGCCGGCCCCGTCCAACAGCAGAACCCCTTTAGATCCAAACAGACTCTTCCACTCTCTCACCGGAAGTGAAACAAGGCCACGCGGACACTTTCACAATACAACAGCCGGGAATGCACTTTTCGGTAAAAAAACACATTCCTTCCTCCTAATTTATCAAATAAACGACTCACTGAAGAACAGGGGCCAGCTTCGATCGGTAAACAGCCGTTACAATGACTTTTTACTTGCGATACCATTACAACGCATGCATTACCACGCATGCATTGTATATCACAAAGTCATTACTACGCATTTTTTTAGAACGCATGGTCATTTACCACACATGCCTTTACAACAAATTTTGTTGTAAAGGTATGTATGGTAAATGACCATGAGTTCTAAAAAAATGTAGACGATCCACGTCGTTGTAAGGAAACAGAGGCTGTTCCGTTTCCTCACAACGACGTGCACCGCCCCTCAGATACGACATGAAGCAGGAACCACGAGGAGAGAGGAACCACGAGGAGTGAGAGGTAATGGGGATTGGGCATGGGGTGGTGGTTACTTTTCTAGGGTTTAGGGTAGCGCAGTGGTGTTTGGGTAGTGTAGGGGGTTGTGCTGAGGGTAGTGTTTTAGGGTTTAGGGTAGTGCAGTGGTGTTTGTGTAGTGTAGGGGGTCGTGCTGGGGATAGTATTTTAGGGTTTAGGGTAGTGCAGTGGTGTTTGTGTAGTGTAGGGGGTTGTGCTGGTGGTAGTGTTTTAGGGTTTAGGGTAGTGCAGTGATGTTTGTGTAGTGTAGGGAGTCATGCTTGGGGTAGATTTAGGGTTTAGGGTAGTGCAGTTTTGTTTGTGTAGTGTAGGAGGTCGTGCTGGGGTAGTGTTTTAGGGTTTAGGGCAGTGCAGTGGTGTTTGTGTAGTGTAGGGGGTTGTGCTGTGGGTAGTGTTTTAGGGTTTAGGGTAGTGCAGTGGTGTTTGAGTAGTGTAGGGGGTCATGCTGGGGTAGTGTTTTAGGGTTTAGGGTAGTGCAGTGGTGTTTGGGTAGTGTAGGGGGTCGTGCTGGGGTAGTGTTTTAGGGTTTAGGGTAGTGCAGTGGTGTTGGTGTAGTGTAGGGGGTCATGCTGGGGGTAGTGTTTTAGGGTTTAGGGTAGTGCAGTGGTGTTTGGGTAGTATAGGGGGTCGTGCTGAGGGTAGATTTAGGGTTTAGGGTAGTGCAGTGGTGTTTGGGTAGTGTAGGGGGTCATGCTGGGTGTAGATTTAGGGTTTAGGGTAGTGCAGTGGTGTTTGGGTAGTGTAGGGGGTCGTGCTGGGGGTAGATTTAGGGTTTAGGGTAGTGCAGTGGTGTTTGGGTAGTGTAGGGAGTCATGCTGGGGGGAGTGTTTAAGGGCTTAGGGTAGTGCAGTGGTGTTTGGGTAGTGTAGGGGGTCGTGCTGGGGGTAGTGTTTTAGGGTTTAGGGTAGTGCAGTGGTGTTTGGGTAGTGTAGGGGGTCGTGCTGGGGGTAGTGGTTTAGGGTTTAGGGTAGTGCAGTGGTGTTTGGGTAGTGTAGGGGTACTGCTGGGGGTAGTGTTTTAGGGTTTAGGGTAGTGCAATGGTGTTTGGGTAGTGTAGGGGTACTGCTGGGGGTAGTGTTTTAGGGTTTAGGGTAGTGCAGTGGTGTTTGGGTAGTGTAGGGAGTCGTGCTGGGGTAGTGTTTTAGGGTTTAGGGTAGTGCAGTGGTGTTTGTGTAGTGTAGGGGTAGTGTTTTAGGGTTTAGGGTAGTGCAGCGGTGTTTCTGTAGTGTAGGGGTTCATGCTGGGGGTAGTGTTTTAGGGTTTAGGGTAGTGCAGCGGTGTTTGTGTAGTGTAGGGGGTCGTATTTTAGGGTTTAGAGTAGTGCAGTGGTCTTTGGGTAGTGTAGGGGTCGTGCGGGGGTAGTGTTTTAGGGTTTAGGGTAGTGCAGTGGCCTTTGGGTAGTGAAGGGGGTCGTCCGGGGGGGTAGTGTTTTAGGGTTTAGGGTAGTGCAGTGGTCTTTGGGTAGTGTAGGGGGTCGTGCGGGGGTTAGTGTTTTAGGGTTTAGGGTAGTGCATTGGTGTTTAGGTAGTGTAGGGGGTCGTGCGGGGGGTAGTGTTTTAGGGTTTAGGGTAGTGAATTGGTATTTGGGTAGTGTAGGGGGTCATGCTCGGTGGAGTGTTTTAGGGTTAAGGGCAGTGCAGTGGTGTTTGGGTAGTGTAGGGGGTCGTGCTGGGAGAGTGTTTTAGGGTTTAGGGCAGTGCAGTGGTGTTCGGGTAGTGTAGGGGGTCTTGCTGGGGGAGTGTTTTAGGGTTTAGGGCAGTGCAGTGGTTTTCGGGTAGTGTAGGGGGTCGTGCTGGGGGAGTGTTTTAGGGTTTAGGGTAGTGCAGTGGTATTCGGGTAGTGTAGGGGGTCATGCTGGGGGTGGTGTTTTAGGGTTTAGGGTAGTGCATTGGTGTTTGGGTAGTGTAGGGGGTCGTGCGGGGGTAGTGTTTTAGGGTTTAGGGTAGTGAATTGGTGTTTGGGTAGAGTAGGGGGTCGTGCTCGGTGGAGTGTTTTAGGGTTAAGGGCAATGCAGTGGTGTTTGGGTAGTGTAGGGGTCGTGCTGCGGGAGTGTTTTAGGGTTTAGGGCAAGGCAGTGGTGTTCGGGTAGTGTAGGGGGTCGTGCTGGGGGTAGTGTTTTAGGGTTTAGGGCAGTGCAGTGGTGTTCGGGTAGTGTAGGGGTCTTGCTGGGGGAGTGTTTTAGGGTTTAGGGCAGTGCAGTGGTGTTCGGGTAGTGTAGGGGGTCGTGCTGGGGTAGTGTTTTAGGGTTTACGGTAGTGTAGTGGTGTTCGGGTAGTGTAGGGGGTCGTGCTGGCGGTGGTGTTTTAGGGTTTAGGGCAGTGCAGTGGTGTTCGGGCAGTGTAGGGGGTCATGCTTGGGGTGGTGTTTTAGGGTTTAGGGCAGTGCAGTGGTGTTCGGGCAGTGTAGGGGGTCGTGCTGGGGCTAGTGTTTCTGGGTTTAGGGCAGTGCAGTGGTGTTCGGGCAGTGTAGGGGGGCGTGCTGGGGCTAGTGTTTCAGGGTTTAGGGCAGTGCAGTGGTGTTTGGGCAGTGTAGGTGGTCATGTTGGGGCTAGTGTTTTAGGGTTTTGGGCAGAGCATTGGTGTTCGGGCAGTGTAGGGAGTCATGCTGGGGGTGGTGTTTCAGGGTTTAGGGCAGTGCAGTGGTGTTCGGGCAGTGTAGGGGGTCTTGCTGGGGGTGTTGTTTCAGGGTTTAGAGGCAGTGGTGTTCAGGCAGTGTAGGGGTCTTGCTGGGGGTGATGTTTCAGGGTTTACGGCAGTGCAGTGGTGTTCGGGCAGTGTAGGGGGTCTTCCTGGGGATAGTGTTTCAGGGTTTAGGGCAGTGCAGTGGTGTTCGGGCAGTGTAGGGGGTTGTGCTGGGGGTGGTGTTTCAGGGTTTAGGGCAGTGCAGTGGTGTTCGGGCAGTGTAGGGGTCGTGCTGGGGGTAGTGTTTCAGGGTTTAGGGCAGTGCAGTGGTGTTCGGGCAGTGTAGGGGTTGTGCTGGGGGTGGTGTTTCAGGGTTTAGGGCAGTGCAGTGGTGTTCGAGCAGTGTAGTGGGTCTTGCTGGGGGTGGTGTTTCAGGGTTTAGGGCAGTGCAGTGGTGTTCAGGCAGGGTAGGGGGTCGTGCTGGGGGTGTTGTTTCAGGGTTTAGGGTAGTGCAGTGGTGTTTGGGCAGTGTATGGGGTCGTTCTGGGGGTAGTGTTTTAGGGTTTAGGGCAGTACAGTGGTGTTCGGGCAATGTAGAGGGTTGTGCTGGGGTAGTGTTTTAGGGTTTAGGGCTGTGCAGTGGTGTTTGTGCAGTGTAGCGAGTCGTGCTGGGGTAGTGTTTTAGCGTTTAGGGCAGTGCAGTGGTGTTTGTGTAGTGAGCAACGCATGCGCTGCATCGCTAGGCGAGACCTAAAAAGCATTGCACCAAGATGGCTGCCAACACTTCCTGGATTGAAGTGTTGGCAGCCAATTAGAGCCAAGCTCGTGCTTGTGTAGTTAGGTCGTGCCCAGATATATAAAGATATTTTTCCTTTAATATCTCGAAAACTACTGAACGGATTTACACCCTTTAAAACAAAGGCCGCTTTCTGAACCAAGCACTACCTTTTGCCAAATTTGGTGTAATTCCGTTCAGCAGTTTTGGCTGTAACTGTGTCTAAAGTTTCCTATGGGAAATTGATTTTTTGACCTCTATTTTTGAATTTCTCAGGAACTACTGAACGGATTTACACCATTTAAAAAAGGGCGCTTTCTGAATCAAGCACTACCTTTTGCCAAATTTGGTGTAATTCCGTTCAGAAGTTCGGGCTGTAGCCGTGTATAAAGTTTCCTATGGGAAATAACATGGGGAAAACGTGTTTTGAGACTCCCCTTTTTTCTCAGCCCCCGCTTGACGAATCACCTCAGGATTAAGTCCCCTTGAATCCTGAGGGTCCCTTGGGTCCAACTAACCCACCAGGTACCTCCAGTAAGCGCCACAGAGCTGCGTTGCAGAGAGGTGTAAAAGGGAGTGGCCTTGGACCACCTCTCTGCAACGCAGCTCTGTGGCGCTTACTGGAGGTACCTGGTGGGCTAGTTGGCCCTCAGGGACCCTCAGGATTCAAGGGAATTAATCCCCCAACTTAAAACCCGCCAGGGGGTGCGTTTGCACAGTGGTGAAGGGAGGGGGCGGGCCTGATGTGACATGTGTGTACTTATCCAATCACTCCGCCAAAACTCAAGCACTTATAAATTCACCATGCACTCTCCTTGCAGTATTCTAATCATCCAGTCAGTACCCATGCACTTATGCAATGACCCATGCACTAACTCATGCACTGCTACAATCCCTGAGCACTACTGATGCAGTCCAGCCATCGCCCTGTCACTACCCATGCACTCCTCCAATCACCCAACGAGCACCATGTACTTATCCAATCACTCCGCTCAAAACACAAGCACTTATAAATTCACCATGCACTCTCCTTGCAGTGACTCTAATCATCCAGTCAATACCCATGTACTCATGCAATGACCCAAGCACTAACACATGCACTGCTACAATCCTGAGCACTACTGATGCAGTTCAGCCATCGCCCTGTCACTACCCATGCACTCCTCCTATCACCCAGCGAGCACCATGTACTTATCCAATCACTCCGCCAAAACCCAAGCACTTATAAATTCACCATGCACTCTCCTTGCATTACTCTAATCATCCAGTCAGTACCCATGCACTCATGCAATGACCCATGCACTAACTCATGCACTGCTACAATACCCTGAGCACTACTGATGCAGTCCAGCCATCGCCCTGTCACTACCCATGCACTCCTCCAATCACCCAGCAAGCACCATGAACTTATCCAATCACTCCGCCAAAACACAAGCACTTATAAATTCACCATGCACTCTCCTTGCAGTACTCTAATCATCCAGTCACTACCCATGTACTCATGCAATGACCCAGGCACTAACACATGCACTGCTACCATCCCCTGAGCACTACTGATGCAGACCAGCCATCTCTTTGTCACTACCCCTGCACTCCTCCAATCACCCAGCCAGCACCATGTACTTATCCAATCACTCCGCCAAAACCCAAGCACTTATAGATTCACCATGCACTCTCCTTACAGTACTCTAATCATCCAGTCACTACCCATGTACTTATGCAATGATGCAGGCACTAACACATGCACTGCTACAATCCCCTGAGGACTACTGATGCAGTCCAGCCATCTCCTTGTCACTACCCATGCACTCCTCCAATCACCCAACCAGTCCCATGTCCTTATCCAATCACTCCACCAAAACACAAGCGTTTATAAATTCACCATCCACTCTCCTCTTGCAGTACTCTAATCATCCAGTCAGTACCCATGTACTCATCCAATGACCCAGGCACTAACTCATGGCAAATACAGAGGAGGTCATGCTAATCACAGGGGTACCCCAACGCATAGTGTTCCCTAGTGTATTTAGGTGTTTTCACTGTATTCTAAGTGTCTTTTAGCATAGCACTGGCTCTAGGGCCGGTTAGTCAGAGTCAGTTACCACCAGTACCCGTCAGCAAAAAGTTGGGGGCACAGGAGGACTTTCTGCTCTCTGTTGGTTCTTTCTGCACATCTCTTGCTTCTTCTTGCACTTTTCTTCGTCTTTCTGGACTTCTGTTGCCTCTTTCTGCATTTGTCTTGCTTCTTTGTGCGCTTTTCTTCCTCTTTCTTCACATGTCCTACCTTTGTAGGCATAGTTAGAAATTAGCATTTAAAAAACCTTTGAAATTCACTGAAAAAATCATAGGTTTCAGGGACGTTATAGTTAGAAATTAGCATTTAAAAACCTTTGAAATTCACTGAAAAACCATAGGTTTCAGGGACGTTATAGTTAGAAATTAGCATTTAAAAACCTTAGAAATTCACTGAAAAAACCACAGGTTTCAGGGACGTTATAGTTGTTGGACATTTCACTGCGTACAAAACTAGAGAAATTCCCCGCTATAGTTAGTTCAGCTAACAAAACTCGCGCCCCGCAATGCACTGCTGATGATGCTCACATATTACATCATTCATGACATGGTCAGTGATATCACTTATGACATCACTGATGACATCTCAAATGACATCAATGATGACATCACTGATGACATCATCCACGTGGAAAATCTGATGCACCTCCTCACACTCTAATATAACCTTTGATACACCCACTGTAAAATACAGACTACCATTTTCGAAACCATCGACACACCAATACCAGTTACTACATGCGCACTCACTGATTCCTAGGTCTACACACACATCCACTCATTCCACCCATACAATCACTCATACATGCAGTCACTCATCAATACAACACTATCATATGCACTCATACACCTATACAGACACTCACACATCGCCACTCATCCATGGAGTTACTCACACACCTAGTCAGTCATGCAAATAATCAATCACACTCCCATTTACTCACCTATACAGATAGTAACGCATACTTACTCTCTTATATAATCACTGATACAAGTACACACTCATCCATACAGCCACTCTCCACAATCACTGACTCTCACGTATAGTCATTTATACTCCAACTTTCACATACACTGCCTTTTCCTATGTAGTTACTTGGACATGTACCACTGAGACATCCATTCACTCACCAACACACCCATACACACACTCACCCACCCATACAGCTGTTTCCACATGCACTCTTGAACCCATACACCCAGTGAAACAACCACTCACACATCTATGCACAGAGTCACACACCTCCCACCCATCCACACACACACTCAGTCTCCCATACAAATTCTCAAGCAACCAATCAATAACCGATATAGACACTCATGTAGCTACTCACCAACCCATGCATTCAGTAAGACACATTTAATCACTCACTTATACAGTCAGTCACGCACCTACTAAATCATCCATCCAGACACTTATACACCCACTCATTCTTCAATACACCTTGGCATATATATAAAACATATTTAAACTTTACAGAAACACACAGTCACTGGATGATGTCATCAGTGATGTCATCAGTGATGTCACCAGTGATGTCACTGACCATGTCATGAATGATGTAATATGTGACGTTATCAGAAGTGCATTATGGGCGCGAGTTATAGTTAGCTGAACTAACTATAACGGGGAATTTCTCTGGTTTTGTACGAAGTGAAATGTCCAACTAACTATAACGTCCCTGAAACCTGTGGTTTTTTTCAGTGAATATATATATATATATATATATATATATATATATATCTACTAGCGGTGGCCAGTAGATAGTTATAGTTAGAACCTAGTTTCCATAGGAAAAGCATTTTTTGATGTGCTTATAACTTTGGCGTTGTTTGCCGAATCTTTACGAAATTTTCCAAAAAGTTCCTCTTTTCAGGTGAGCTCCTATCCTGAAGGTTTGGGGGTGATTCATGAAGGGGGGCTGAGAAAAATGGGGGGTCCCAAAACATGTTTTCTCCATGCAATTTCCATAGGAAACTTTAGACAAGGCTACAGGTCAAACTCCCGAAAGGAATTACACCAAATTTGGCAGGGAGAAAGGTCTTGGTCCAGAAAGCACGCTTTTGTTTAAATGGGGTAAGTCCGTTCAGTAGTTTTAGAAAAATATCAAAATTTACAGATATCGATATTTGAGAATTCTGACATCTGATTGGCTGAGGCGTTACGAGCACGAACGTGCGGCTCATTGGTTGCGAACTGTTAAAACTAGGAAGTGTTGGCGTAAGCAATACGTAAC
>CAWUFW010026488.1:0-33127 GCA_963921515.1 Calotriton arnoldi
CTACATGCCAAGAACAGATGCATACTGGTAAGTAGCATTTTCCTTTCTGACTTGGAAGGTAGCCTTCCTTATACCCATCACATCTCTTAGAAGAGTTGGTGAGCTCCAGGCACTAACCATACAAGAACCATTTTTACAAAATGACCAAAATAAAGTGGTTCTTAGGACTAACCCACAATTTTTACCCAAATTTGTTTCTGCTTTTCATCTCAACCAGTCTGTTCAGTTACCCGTGTTTTTTCCTCAACCAGACTCAGTGGCAGAACGTGCTCTTCACACATTAGATGTAAAAAGAGCAATACTTTATTACATTGAAAGAACCAAATCTTTTAGGAAAACTAAACTACTTTGTTGCTTTTTCACCACCACATAAAGGCAATCCCATTTCAAAAGCAGGTATTGCATGGTGGATAGTTAAGTGCATCCAAATATGCTACCTTAAAGCTAAACGCACCTTAACGATTCCCCCTAGAGCGCACTCTACACGCAAACTAGGGGCTTCTATGGCATTCTTAGGGAACATACCCTTAAATGACATTTGCAAGGCTGCAACATGGTCTACACCACACACATTCACAAAGCCCTATTGTGTAGATGTGTTAGCAAGACAACAAGCTAGTGTGGGCCAGGCAGTTTTAAGAACACTATTTCAGACCACTGCAGCAGATACAGGTTAGCCACCGCTTGGGAGATAACTGCTGTATAGTCTATGCTAAAGCATATGATCTACAGCTCATATGCCTCGAACGGAAAATGCTACTTACCTAGTATGCATCTGTTCTTGGTATATAGAGCTGTAGAGTCATATGCACCCACCCGCCTCCCGGGTACCTCTATCTGTTGCAGTATTATCTTACTTGGATACACTATACATGGACATCTTTCTACTCTTACTAACTCCATCATCACCCTTACTGCAAAACAATCTGGGGATGGAGTCGATGCCCATGCGCACTATCACCGAAAAGAGTAGTCACCTACCTTGTGACTACAAAGACTTCTTCGAAGAAAAACAAAGTGCAAACATCCGGGCCCAACACCAGATGGCGATCTATGCTAAAGCATATGACTCTACAGCTCTATATGCCAAGAACAGATGCATACTGGGTAAGTAGCATTTTCCTTACTTGTCACACTGTACCTGGGTCGCAACTTTGCTACCACCTCCTAAAGTGTCTTGAAGGCTCATATTCATACCTAAAGTCAACTGCTCAAAAGCAATACATTTGTTATCAAGTTGGAGTGCCAAAGTATTGGTGGCATGGGGATACTAATGGTAAACAGCAATAGTCACACACCTAGTAGCCAATGACTGATATAGATTGTAAGAACTCGGACATGCAGGTAGACTTAGTGTAATGTTTATGAATTTGAAAAAGATTCCATTAATGGAAAGCGAAGAATGCAATAATGTGTCCTTTTAATGGAAGATTCATGTAACAGCCTGTCTTTTTTTGCGAGGTAAGGGGACAACGTTGCTTTTTACAAGGTACCACAGCTTTACTGAATGGTAGATGGATGTTTTATTTTTATCACATTAGAAAACAACTGCTTTGGGATTCGTTTTCTGAGCAGTTTTAACAGTCTTCAATCTTTTCAAAAGGTGCACTTCGCTTCATGAGAAGGATAATTGGCTTGAAAGACGAGTTTTATAACAGGTACATCATTAAAGGAAATCTTTTTGAGCCAGTTATTAATGCACTTCTGGATAATGGAACAAGATACAATCTGTTAAATTCTGCGATAATTGAACTCTTCGAATTCATTAGAGTGGTAAGTATTAAAGTATCATACGTTTTCATTGTCCTTAAGCTAGGCATGTTTATATTTAGGAATGGGTAAATGAAAGTTCTATTCTAAGACTTAGTCCTCTTTTATAGATTTTATATTTTTTTATCAATTCTTAAAAATGTTAATGTTCACAAATCAGACCCATGTGTGGTGTGAATTGTGCACCTGCGGTGAGTCATTGCTTTTCAGTTAAATTTGGTTAATGATTGCTTCTCGTAAATTCACAAGCCTGTTACCATTTCCTCACACTCAGGGCAATATGTGACCACTCTTCCACCACTTTTCAGTTATGCAGTTAAATTACTGGATCTTAACATAGATCCAAAATTTTGGTAGAACACCTGCCAGCATCAAGTGGATATTTTATGTAAAATAAGGTTATGTTCATTTCTTCTAGATAAGGTCCATATTTTTAATTGGAGCCAGAACCCAGACCCTTAGCAGGACTTGCAGGGTTAATAAACCACTCCCAATTGTTACTTACTCTCGTTTCTGCAAACATTGGCAGATCTGTGAACACCATAAGCATTTCACACTGCCAAAATCTCAAAATTAAATTCTGGCAGATCTAGTTGGCATTCCACTGGTATTCCCATTGGAGCCAGGAAGGATAATGAATAGAGAGCGTTACAGCACCAGCTGTCTTTTTCTTGCCTTTTGAGAAAGTACAAATGTTTTACTCTATATCATTTTATCTGCCTAGAAGACCGGAGTCACTTATTGAATTGTGCCTTAGCAGGGGTAAGTTGTTATCTGAAAGAGACACGTTAGTGACAGATTCCCTACCTTAGAATATCCCCAGGCGTCAGGCTGGATCCGGAAAGTTTTTGCGTAGCAGTACCCTTGCGCGCCGGTAGGCGGCGTCGTGCGGCTCCGCGTCCGTCGTCGGTGTCGTGATCACCGGGATGACGCCGCGGGCAGTACTTAGGCGCCGCCCTGCGCGCTGACGTCAGTTCTTCTTTTTCCGCGCCAGCAAGCGCAGATCCGGGAAGAGCAGTGCCCTAGTAATTTTTTGACTAACTTTTTGGGTGAATTTTTTCACTGTTTTCTTCGAATTGACTTCAAGGTGTCGTAGGGATGCCCGGTTTTAAACGTTGCGGCGCCTGTGCTCGGATGATGTCCATCACAGACCCGCATCGGGAGTGTCTCTTCTGCCTCGGCCGAGGCCACGACACGGAGTCGTGTTCCGACTGCCGGGCCCTCAACCCGAAAGCTTTGCGAGAGCGGTCTCGAAAGCTCCTCGAGGCCCGGCATTCGGCTCCGTGCAAGCCCCGGTCGCGTGAGAGGTCCAGGGGTCCATCGCGGAGTCCTCACCGGTCGTCGGCATCGAAGTCTTCTTCGTCCGGTAAGTCCAAGCACAAAAAGTCCAAAAAGCATCGTCGCTCTAGGACTTCGCCCGCCGGTCTCGCGACTCGGCTGAGGCCCCTCCCGGCACCGCCCCGCGGCCCCGGACATGCCTGTGGAGTCGCCCCGCAATACCTGTCCTTCCCGGGTTCGGGGGCGGATCCGGCCCAGATACAGGAATTCCTGTCGGCCATGGCCCGCCTCTTCGGGCCTCAAGGTCCCTCCGGTGCGCCTTCGGGCCCCGCGGGCCCTGATGGGGTTGCTCAGGCGTCGCCGACGGCTCCGGCGTCGCCCGTGCCTCGATCCCGGCTCCGGCCCCGGCCTCGATCCCGGCTCCGCAACCCCCATCGACGCCGGTCGACCTAACGACACCTCCGCCGACGCCGATGTCTCCGGTGCCGTTCTCGACGCCGCCTGGGGCTCCGGGCGGCGTCGTCCCCCAGTTCCTTCCGGCTCCGGACATGGACCCGGACCGACGCCGGTTCCGGCGGGACCTTGGGTCCCAAATGTCCCTCCTCCTCCTTATTTTGAACCAGAGGAGGACCAGGAGGACTGGGAGGGGTCTGATGACCCTCTGACACAAGTGTCAGTACGATGAGGACTGGACAGAGGGTCTAGGGGATGCCAGTGGTCTGGATACTTCCCCTGACACTGGCATGCTGTCTCCTCCCGTGGCTACGGAGGAGGGAGCCAATTTTGCAACGGTGTTGCGTAGGGCGGCTGGGGCCTTGCGTCTCCAACTCCCTACTGTGGCGGTCAAGACTAATATCTTGACAGAGGTGCTTCAGCCGGCAGCCTCCTCTACGGAGACTGTGCTGCCGTTTAACGATGCCCTCACTGACGTTCTTTGGGCGCCTGGTCCAAGCCCAACACAGGGGCTCCTGTGGATAGGAACGTGTCCCGACGCCATCGCCCGGCTCCGGGCGACCCCCTGTTTCTCTCTGTCCACCCCACTCCTGAGAGCTTGGTTGTCCAAGCCTCCGCTTCCCAAACCGCCTTCCCTACCGCCCTCCGGATAGGGAATCCAAACGCCTGGATCAATTTGGGAAGAAGGGTTTTTCTTCCTCCAGTGCTGGCTTGCGGTCCATCAACACCGCTTGTCTTTTGGGCCGATATACCCACTTCTTGTGGGATTCGGTGGCGACTGTTTTGCCCCAGTGTTCTGAGGAGGTCCAGACACTGCTTTCCCGCGCCATTGCGGAAGGAAGGGATGCGGCCAAATACACGATACGATGTGGCCTTGATACCGCCGACTCGCTGGGCAGGTCTATTGCAACGACGGTGGCGCTGCGACGCCACGCCTGGCTGAGAACCACTGGTTTTTCAGGGGATGTCCAGAATACTCTCATGGACATGCCCTTTGATGGAGTCGGTCTTTTGGGTCCAAAGCAGACCATGCGTTGGAGCGCTTTAAGGACTCACGGGCTACTGCCAAGTCCCTGGGCCTTTCTGCTACACGCCCTCCGCTGACTTCTGCTTTTTGCCCCTATCGTGGCCACGGAAGGGGCGCCCCGTCACGTCAGCAGCCCAGCCACCGGCCCGCGCAGCAGGCGTCTTCGCGTGGCCGAGGACGTGGATTCCGCCGTGGCGGATCGGTCAACCAGCGTGCGGGTCAGGCCACCACCTCCAACCCGTCCGCGGCCTCCAAGCCCTCCTAGTCCCTCCTTTCAGGTGGACAGCACGCCAGTAGGGGGCAGGGTCCGCCATCACCTTCCCCACTGGCGTACCATCACCTCGGACAGGTGGGTCTTGGACATTGTCCGAAGGGGCTACTCCCTCCCCTTCGAGACCACCCCCCCAGTCATGCCACCTCAATTCCACCGCATGTTAGGGGATCACTTGGTACTTCTGCAGAAGGAAGTCACGGCCCTCTTGACCAAGAGGGCCATCGAGCGTGTTCCGACCCCAGAAGTAGGGCGTGGTTGCTACTCCCACTACTTTCTGGTGCCCAAAAGGACAAGGAGGACATGCGTCCTATCTTGGACCTCCGGAACGTCAATCGCTTCCTCCGGAAGGAGAAGTTCAAGATGCTCACCCTAGCTCAGGTCTTGACTGCCCTCGACCCTGGAGACTGGTTGGTAGCGTTGGACTTGCAGGACGCATATTTCCACATCCCCGTCCTGCCGGCCCACCGGCGTTACCTTCGGTTCACGGTATGCCCCGAGCATTTTCAGTTCACCGTGCTCCCTTTGGCCTTACCAGTGCCCCTCGGGTGTTTACGAAAGTGATGGCGGTGGTCGCAGCTCATCTGCGCCGGGCAGGGGTTTCAGTCTTCCCCTACCTCGACGACTGGCTGCTGAAGGCGGGCTCGTCCCAGGCAGTCGTCTCCCACCTCCAGACTACGGCCGAACTCCTGCACTTGCTGGGGTTGTCCATCAATGTGCCGAAGTCGCATCTGATTCCTTCTCCACAGCTCCTTTTCATCGGAGCAGTTCTGGACACGACGCAGTTTCGGGCCTATCCTCCCGAACGGCGAGTCCGGGATATTCAGGCTATGATTCCGATCTTTCAGCCTTTATCCTGGGTTTCGGTACGGATGACCCTGAGGCTGCTGGGCCTCATGGCCTCCTGCATCCTGCGGGTCAATCATGCCAGATGGCATATGCGGGCTCTGCAGTGGGACCTGAAGTTCCAGTGGGCGCAGCACCAGGGCAACCTGTCCGATCACGTCCAGATCTCGGAGGGGACTGCAAAACAGTTGCAGTGGTGGCTCTCGAACCGGCAATGGGTCATGGGCAGATCCCTCTCCCTTCCCCAGCCAGAGCACACAGTTGTGACGGACCCGTCCCTTCTGGGATGGGGCGGTCACATGGGAGAGGCGGAGATCAGAGGCCTCTGGTCTCCTGGCAGAGTCCCGGCTCCATATCAACGTTCTGGAGCTCCGGGCGATCCGACTTGCACTCAAGGCATTCCTTCCCTCTGTCAAAGGGAAGGTAGTGCAGGTGTTCACAGACAACACCACCGCCATGTGGTACTGCAACAAACAAGGCGGGGTGGGGTCGTGGACCCTTTGTCAGGAGGCTCTGCGCCTCTGGACATGGCTGGAACATCAGGGCATGTTCCTGATGGTTCAACACCTGGCAGGTTCCCTGAACGCCAGGGCGGACGAACTCAGCCGCAGGTGCATGATGGATCACGAATGGCGTCTTTCACTCGGAAGTGGCGCAAGGACTCTTTCTACAGTGGGGAGAGCCTTGGTTAGATCTA
Organism: Calotriton arnoldi; assembly: GCA_963921515.1. NCBI lineage: Eukaryota > Metazoa > Chordata > Amphibia > Caudata > Salamandridae > Calotriton > Calotriton arnoldi. Next base: position 6,343 of record CAWUFW010026488.1, read on the forward strand.
TTCGCCACCGAAGAGAACGCGCAATGTCATCAGTTCTGCGCGTTGGAATTTCCAAGGCGGCACTCGCTCGGCGACGCTTTTCGTCACGAGTGGAGTTGCGGTCTATTGTACGCCTTTCCGCCTATACCACTTCTACCCAGTGTTGAAGAAGATTCGGCACGACCGGGCCCAAGTCATTCTTGTGGCTCCGGACTGGGCTCGAAGAGTTTGGTATCCCGAGCTACTCAATATGAGCGTAGATCCCCCGATCCGTCTGCCTCTTCGGGAGGATCTTCTGTCGCAGCAGCAGGGGACGGTCCTCCACCCGAACCTGTCCAGTCTACACCTGCTTGCGTGGAGATTGAGCGGCGGCAGTTGATTCCTTTCGACTTGCCTCCCGAAGTTTGTGATGTGATTCTGGCAGCCAGGCGTCCCTCCACTAAGGTGGTATACGCCTGCAGGTGGAACAAATTTGTGGCATGGTGCACAGCAAAGGCTGTGAATCCCCTTTCTGCCCCTCTTTCTGAGGTCCTTCTGTTCCTTCTTTCTCTGGCCCAACAGGGTTCTGCCCTGGGTACCATCAAGGGTTATCTTTGTGCTATCTCGGCCTTCCTCAGGCTCCCTGATCAGCCCTCCCTTTTCAAGTCCCCTGTTGTTAACAGGTTCTTAAAAGGCATTACTCATCTCTTCCCTCCTGTTCCGTTTGTGATGCCTCAGTGGGACTTGAACTTGGTTCTTACCTTTTAATGTGCGCTCCCTTTGAGCTCTCTCCATAACTGTCCTCTTCGTCTTCTGACTCTGAAGACAGCCTTTCTGGTGGCCATCACCTCCGCTCGGCGGGTGAGTGAGCTCCAGGCTCTATCTTGCAAACCTCCCTTTCTGTCTGTTCATCCAGACAAGGTTGTTCTTCGGACGCGTCCGTCCTTCTTGCCAAAGGTGGTTACTGCTTTCCACATTGGGCAGACCATCACTTTGCCCACCTTCTTTCCGCCTCCGCATCCTTCCAGAGAGGAAGAGAGGCTCCACCGTCTGAGACTCCAAAACGTGCGCTCTCCTTCTATATCGACCGCACAAAACACTTCCGGGTGGATGACCAGCTCTTTGTTGGCTACGTGGGCGCCAAAAAGGTCGGGCGGTGCACAAGAGGACCATCTCCCGCTGGGTTACCTTGTGCATCAAGACCTGCTATTCTTTGGCTAAGAAGGAGCCTCCTGTTGGGCTGCGTGCCCATTCCACCAGGGCAACGGCTGCTACCGCGGCCTTGGGCCGCGGTGTTCCGCTGCCGGTTATCTGTCAGGCAGCTACGTGGGCCTCGCTGCACACGTTTACAAAGCATTACTGCCTTGACAGTCCGGTCCGGAGGGACGGCTTCTTTGGCCGTTCTGTCCTCCAGGACTTCCTTGTCTGATCTTTGTTCGCAGACCCACCACCGGGGTTGGTATTGCTGGGGTATCTATTCTAAGGTAGGGAATCTGTCACTAACGTGTCTCTTTCAGATGCACAAGCTACTAACTTGTGTAACGATATATCTGTAAGAGACAGTAGTTAGTGACAGATTCCTTACCGCCCCACCCATCCTCCCCGTTCTGCGAACTGATTTCTAGGGTTAAGGACATCCCTTTCAGGGCCCTAGTATTTTTCAGACACCTTGTCAGCTTCTTGCATGGCTCTGCATGCCCGGGCGCGGAAAGTCGTGTACAGAACTGACGTTAGCGCGCAGGGGCGGCGCCTAGTACTGCCCGCGACGTCATCCCGGCGATCACGACGCCGACGACGGACGCGGAGCCGCACGACGCCGCCACCGACGCGCAAGGGTACTGCTACGCAAAAACTTTCCGGATCCAGCCTGACGCCTGGGGATATTCTAAGGTAGGGAATCTGTCACTAACTACTGTCTCTTACAGATATATCGTTACACAAGTTAGTAACTTGTGCTTTAGGCATCCTTTATGCTTTCGCTGTGTATGGGGTCTTGTTTGAAACGTTTAAGCTTAATTCCATACAAAAAAATGCAGGATAGTTTGGCTGTGACAACATGAAGTATAGTTCATTGCAGTATTCTGATCTTAGTCCAGTCCGGTGACTTAATGACTTGAGAGAGGGTAGTGTAGAGCAGGGACGTAAGGCTAAGATAGGTTTAGTATATTTGGTGTTTACATTTGCGTAAGTAGGTGGTGTACAACACTGTTTCACTGTGCAGTTGGGTCATGTTTGGTAGGGCTTTGCCTATTTGAAGCCTGACGAGTGGAGAAACTTGGGGATTTGCAGATATGGCACAGCACCCAAAAATACACGAATGTTCTGCTTGCCAGTCCTTATATTTCCATGCCTTATTTAGAGGTGCAGGAACCACTTTGCTTTGCTATTGAAAACCTTTACCATGTGGCCCATCACCCAGGACCACTGGCCAAATTGTATCAAGGACCTCCCCAGTACAAATCTTTAAATGATTTCCCTTTGTCTGGGTGGGATTGTTTGGTAGTAAATGCTGAACAGAAGTGGGAATACACATTTATCACTGCCACATGTTCAGCATATCCACCACAGTTCATGACCCAAATTAGCACCAATGAAGTGCACAGGCTCAAGCCGGCACGCAGGACTCCAAATTCCCCACATAGCCTGAGTTGCTCAGATTTTCTACCACATTCAAACTGACTACAAGGGAGTCCCCAGAGTTTTATTGGGTGTTTCAGATAGTGACTTATTTGGCAATCGTTTCCTGCACAGTTTAACCATCTTCGGTCTTTCCAAAAGGTTCACTTTGCTTGATGAGAATCCCTTGGGATTCTTCCAAATGGCGTAAACTCCTAAGGCCAGAGCTTTGTTTAAGCCTTGCAAATCCTGTGGGGCAAGGAAGATTAATCCTTACTCTCATGAGGACCCTCGGAAGAAAAGCCTACTTTTTGCAGCGTGAATCTTTTCTGGATTCACATGCTGTGCATTATTCCGCCATCTAGTGGTTGTTACCTGCAACAATCCGGATATGTGGCTTTGATATGTGATCTGACAGACATTGAGTCTATAAGCTCAGAATGGCAGATGCAAGTACTTTACACATCCTAAATGCACTTTATCCAATTGCCAAATCCATTAAAGGTGTCCTGCCCATGAAGGCCTAGAAGAAGCTGAAGCCGGTCTTTTCATCAAAGACTTCTTTTACCCTATGTCTTAAAACCCTCTGAACTGGTCCCTAGGGTGTGGACCTCTGGTGCATTTAGTAAACTGCCAAAAAAAAGTCACATTTAAGACCTTGAATTTTCTGCTAACCTTGCCTTAACCACCTACATCTGACATGCTACCATGGAAGACTCCACTAACAGTCATCGTTGGCAATATCAGGCAAATGTTTGTCCATGAAGAAGATATCCAAGGCTGGCAGGTGTAGACGACTTCAGCTCTGAAGGGAAAGGTTTTGTCAGGGACAACATCATCAAACAACCTCATCGATCACTACCTTGTTAATGGTGGCAATGATTAAGACTCAGTCAGCAGACACGTTTTAACTGGTGCGCACATCGTAAGTCCAATTGACTACTGTTTCTTCATTGACAGTTGTTCTACTAGTGGTACCCAAGAGCCTTTTGGCCTCCAGTCCAAACCAGTTAATTATTTTCTCTCAAAAACCCTTGGTATGGTCAATCATTATTTCATTAGTACAGGAAAGACGTGTTTGCACCATAGACAGTCGCCGCTAGAGGAGAAAAGTAAAAGATAGAATCACACTAGAATGAATGGCAGGCATAGCTTTGAAGGCTACCAGTGCTACCAAGTTTTTGGGTCACTACGACAGGGTTCTGTGGAAGTTGGTGCAAAGACATCAACGAATAGAAGCAAGATTTCAAGGAAATATTCTGGGTTCTAATCAGGTGATTGGTGCTGGTTTTGGCTGACTTGGCAATACCTGTATATTGCCATGGCTTCACTTTTAGAAGGTATTACTGGCTTTGTTTGAGCTCACAAAAAATGATAAACAAGTGAACATTATAAATCTTCTATTCTCCCCGTTAGTTCGGGTTGGTAGCCATAGTGATAAGGAGATGAGAATGATGAATTAGGCAAAAACACTCTAGGCAGTGTTCTGGAAGATTTTATTCAAGGCTCACTACCAAGGCGAAAGGAGAAATCCACAACAGCACCAGCAGATTATTCAGACCCCTCCCTGTTCACATCAGCAGTACAACCAAAGAAGCTCTTTATGATCCAATCAGACAGATTTCTTCACGCTTTTCTATTGGTTCCACTGATAACATTGAGCAAACTAAAGTACTACAGGGCCAGTATGATCTTCATTTCTCCACAATAAACAAGACTGTGGTGTTAAACGGATGTGCTATTGATGTGAGAGACCTTTGAAAAGACTGCATAGCAGATCTGAACTCTAGGCTCTAGAGCCAGGAATTTCATCTAAATCTGATTTAACTGAATATATCAGCTTGGCTCATGAATATGTGCAGTACAGACATCTGGACTTGACAAAATCTAAAATGGATGTGTTGAAGCAAGAGAGAGGCTGTATAACCGCTTGATGTGCGTTCAGGTGGAAAAGTGCTTCAGAAGATGTCAAAACCAGAACCTCAACCTGATCACCTGCAAAGAAGCAGCATTGCAGCATTCTTTCACCTGGAAAAGTCAAAGCTGCATTTCTTTTCTTTTAAGTTGCATGATAGGACAAGATTGTCCCCTTCATCATGTATAGATGTGCACCCTGGCCCTGGGTGATTTTAACTGTATGTGCAACTGGTATCCATACTGTTTACTGGGTTCTAACGGGCTAATCTAGCATGCCGGCTGTGGCCTGTGCCAGTCTGTGGTATTGTCAATATCCAGAACTGATTCTGTGGCCTGGGCGGTGCATTAAGCATGCTTTCCTTGGTCATCACGGGGCTACTGAGCATCTCCTGCTCTGTTGACATGAAGCAGCGGTGACAGCGTACTGATTTTTGCAAATTAATAGTCCAGTACAGACCTTGATTTTCTATGTCGGACAGGAGTGCGGGCCACGGGGCCCACTCCAGTAAATGTCCTACTTCATTGCAATACCCACACCCTTGTGCTGCCATTGTGTTGTGTGCATGGTGGGGGTGAGGCACCCACATAGCAGTGAGACTGTGATGTTAACATGTCTGCTAGGACCAGTGGGATCTATTTTGGGTGACCCTTAGTTCAGTATGGCACAAAGTGGATGGTGGATACAGCTTCACCAGTCAGCAGTGTATTGCCTGCATTTCTGGGGCTGTAGAGTTGAGACCCAGACAATGTGAGGGAAAATTGAAAGGGGGTTAACTTTAGAAAATAAATTAGGATGTTTTAGCTAAAGGCTGCTGGTTATTCCCTCCTGAATACTGCCATTTGGTGGATGTTTGAGATACTGGGAGAGTCAGCAAGTTCTGTTGCTAAAAGGGAGAAAGTTTCTAGACTGGTGTGGGAAAGTGCCCTTTTTTGACGTGGTCACCCCAATTTTGCCTGATATTTAATGCAACTTTGATGTGCACTGGGTTCCTCCTAACAGGTCCCCAGTGCCAGTGTTTTTTTCCCAAAAACAAGGTAACTGTGCAATTCCACAATTGGCAAGCCTTTTAGCACCCCTGTAAGTGCCTAGTAGTTGGTACCCCCTGGTACCTAGGGCATGGGTACTAAAGAGGGTCCGTAAGGGCTGAAGCACGTTTAGTGCCACCCCAAGGGACATACAGCCAAACTCCTGCAGACTATTATTGCAAGCTGCTTGAAATGGTACCGACAAAAGTGAAAACACGACCTGGCACACACCCTGTGTGCCTTGCCCACTGACACTGCATGCAATATTTGTAAGCCACCCCTAAAGCAGGCCTTACAGCCCTAAAGCATGGTGCATTATATTACATGTGAGGATATATCTGCATGAGCAGATATGCCCCTGGCTGTCTAATCCAATTGCTAAATAGTACAAGTGAACAGGGAAGCCATCTTGAATACATGAACTGGCCACTGGTCATTAAGAGTTCCCCAGCTACATGATGTCTTCACTGAAACCTATTATGTTTGGTATCAAACACCTCGTCTTAAGTCTCTGCTGATGCCAGTACTAGATTTATTAAGATATGCACGCAGAAGGCACCTGATCGGTGCCCCTAGAAGGCACACTCAGTCAAGTTGGCATCGGGTATCTGGTAAAAAGCTAGGGGGTAACCATGCAAAAAGGAGCACTTTCCTACACAAGTGTGGCATTAGAGACCTGAAAGTAAGTGCAAATCAGCTCAGAATAATATAAAGCATCTTTGATGCCATCACTAACAGCTCCCTTAGATGCAGGTTATGTTAGAGGGATTTATTCAGTGCAAACAATTACCCGGAGGTGTCAAGGCGCAAACATGTGTTATGTGCAACATTGACCCTATACCATACATTTTCCGGGTAGCCTAGTTCACATTAAAAATCAACCACAGATCAGTCTAACAGCATTTGTAAAGCGCAACACTGTCACCCCTAGGGGATTCTGGGGGCTGTGTCTCCATCGAAGAGCCAGGTCTTGAGTCTCTTTCTTAAGTCTGCCAGCGAAGGGGTTGTACGGAGCTTGGGGGGGGAGGTCGTTTCGGGTCTTGGCAGCGATGTAGGATAAGGAGCGGCCACCGCTGCGACTGATGCGGGTGGCTGTGCGAGGGCGAGTGAAAAGGACCCTGTCCTGCAGCCAGCGACTTCCAGAAACCCAGGAAAGACTGCCTGAACTTTGACAAAGACCAGAACTCCAGAGGACAGCGGTTCTGTCCCCAAGAAACCAACACAAAGGAGTCCAGTGCCCTCCGGATCCGCGAGTCCTACCCACTCTGCACCCGGCGCCTACGACCCGTGTCCAGGTGGACCACTGACCCAGACCATGTTCCCCAGCGATCCTGAACTCCAGTCCAGCATTGGCTGAACCCTCCTGGACTCCATGACGCCTGCAGCCTGAATACAGAGGCTTCCCCTGACCGAGACCAGCTCCGGTAAGAAGAATCTGACGTCTAAAGGCACCCCTGCACCCGAAGTCCCTGGGCCTTGGTGAGCTAAATTGACAGTGCCCCTACATCTCTACTTACTTCTGCTGTTGCTGGTCTCCCGCCTGCATACTCCGGTGCGACGCCTGCAGCCTGTTTGTCCGAAGCAAGTTCTCCATTGGAAAGCATTGAACAGACAATAGACTCTAATCCAGCGGTCTTCAATCTGTGGGGCGCGACCCCCAGGGGGGGCGTGGAGTCCTGGGAAGGGGGGGTCGCACATTTCCAGGCTTAACTTCTGCCTGAAATACAAAATGTGCTTTTCCTTTTGGACAAAGACAACGGTCCGGACTCTTCATTCCGATCGTTAAAATGCTTTAGGTGAAGGTAATTGAGTCTCGTGCTGTAAAACTAAGAGGCCTGGTAAAACAATCCTTCAAGTAAGTCTTCATGCCAGGGTGCCTGCTTGCCTGAATGACATGCAAATGTGTGCTATGAGTTAATCTGCAAATGTAAAGGGTGCTTGGGAGTGGTTGTGGTTTTAATTGCTTGAATCACTCCAAGCATTGTGATGGCAAAGATGTGTTGTTTTTTTTGCATGGTGGTGCAAAGAGTTAATAACTGGGCTGTGAAGTGCATGCTTTTAATCATAACTGTATTTACACAGTGCTTAGTACCTAAAGCTATTTGCAGTTTGTTGCAGTATATATTGTGTGTAATGCAAGTATAAAATAACGACTTACACATTCACTGTGCTTTCTGTCACAGGCTGTGACCTCATAGCACTAACAATACACAAGTCACTATTCTCCACTGCGCCAACCAAATTTAATTCTGTCTATATCTGGTTACACACAGACCTCTGCAGTGCATTAAATAAGAGGTTTCAAAATGTACTACAGTGCATTTCCCATTGAGTAAATTTATTTTTCATTTAAGCTACCCATTATTTTATATGTAGCTACCTAATGGTGAAAGACCAAAAAAACTAACAAAATATTTGGGGGCTGATTTATGAGAGGCTTGCGCTGCCGGAGCGTCACTTTTTTTGAAGCTTTGGCGGCACAAGCGTCTCAATAATATCTATGAGGCGACGCAAAGTCTCCCTGCATGGCCTCATAGATATGGAGTAAGACAAAGCAGCGCAAGTTGCTGCCTTGCCTTACACTATGTCAAGTAGGCGTTCCATAGGCATTGCAGTGGGTGTTCCTGTGTAACACCCATGGATTTTGACGCTGCCCCAGATTTGTAAAACCATGTAAACCTGGGGCAGCGCCAAAACCTTACGCCTCCCCACAGCATGGTTAACAAGGAGAAATGTTTTCATTTCTCCTTGTTTTTCCTCTTTCTATGCGTGTTCCTCTTTCTATGTGTGCTGCATGCACCACACATAGAAAGAGGAAAAACCCCTCTTAGGATTCTTTTTTTGCAGGAAGGTGCCCCTTCCTGCACAAAAACAATCCTGCCTATGTTGGCGTTAGGCAGCTATTTGGGCGCCAACGCAGGGGCAAAGTACAGGAATGCACCATATTTCATAAACAAGGTGCATTCGTGTCCTTTCACATTGGCGTAGGGCAGCGCAGCAAGAAGACTTGCGGCGCTGCCCTATGCCAATGCCTCAAAAATGAGGCTTTGATTTACCCACACCTTTGACCACACCCCCACGCTCACTGACCTTTGGTTTGCTAAACTGATTAATTTATTTCCCCAATGTAAAAATGATTTGCTATGGGAATTGGGGGCGTTTATGGTTGTCGATAGTTGGCAATGATGAGGAGGACCCATTCTAGAAATGTTTCAGGAGGGGGTCCTTACGCTTAAAACTTTTTGACAGGGGGGGTCTCACCATCAAAAAGTTTGAAGACCTCTGCTCTAATCTCAGTTCTTCCATGCAAGCAACCTTCTGGTGGCTATTTCCTCAACGAGGAGGGCAGCAGAGTTCCATGTGTTATTTGAAGACCCATGCAAATACTTTTACTGCTATAGGTGCACAAAAACAGCGGTGTTTAAGATTCATCTCCGCCTCATGGTGTTCTTACTAGTGTTCTTCAATTCACAGTTTCTGAGGGAGACTGAGTAGGTCATAAGGGTGCTTAGATACAAGAATGATGTGACTGTGCCACAGAGGATAAGATGGTTCATATACTGCTTCAGATTTGTTTGCCATAAGGTGGATAGACATCTTGCCTAGGAGGTAACTCAAGATGGAGGGCCACTGTAGTGGCCTTCATGGCCAGTCTGCAGCTTGTGGGCATCTCCAATTCAGTGTATAGAAATTGTTCCTCACCAGAAACATGACACTGTGTATGCTTATGTAACAGCTGATGCTTGGTCAAGTATTGCTAGCCAGTGATGATGCAACTCTTTGCCCAACACTCCTCCCCCACAAGGTTTCTACTGCTTTGAATTATGTCAGATGTACTTTGAATCTATACCTAGTTAGAAGGGATAACTGCAGGTTAGGAAGGTGTGGGTAATAATGCGCTCATCTTACTGCAGAAAAGAGCGCCTTTGTGGATTTTGTCTAAAGGCATATGTCGTGTTTTGCTAGAGGATTACCAACTGTGGGACAGATTCAAACAAGATATAAATTTATAGAGACTTACTAATGCTGGAGAACCACTTTTAAAGTTGAGTAACAACTCATTTAACTGATAACTGTCAGACGCATTAAAAGTGTACTTTAATATTTTGATATGGGCATTATAATTGTCTGACCTTGGTGGAATCTGCTTTGTCTGTAAATGTGCACAGTCAACCAAGACTGAAACATTTATTGAAAGTTGGGGACAATTTTTCACATTTTTATGTCTATTTTTTATTTACAGGAAGATATAAAATCACTTACAGTACATATTGTTGACAACTTTTATAAATCGCTTGAAACAATTGAATATGTTCAGACATTTAAAGGACTGAAGACAAAATATGAACAGGAAAGACAGACAGAATCAAAAACTAAACAGGTATTAAAAGTTGTGCTTCTAAAAGTGATTTGTAACATTTATTGTCTTGATTCTAAGGTAGTGCAGTAATAAGTGCATTGAATTGTGAATTGAATATTGATGCTTTGTCAACATTTTATTTAATCTTAACATAGGTTGTTCAAAACAGAATTTATCTAATGCGTAATTTCTAAAAACAATGAGTGAGCATGACCATAGCACTGCTCAGAAGCCCACCTCCGATACTGTTAAACGTCTGCACTCTAAATATGAAAACTGGGTATTTGGCGCCTGTTTAATTCACTAACAGATGCTCCATTCCTTATATCTTACTCTTGCAAGTTTCTGTGTTCTCCTTATGTGATGATTTTTCCATCTTTCTTTTCCTCCTTTCCCCTCCCCCTTTGTGTGTTTTTCCCTCTTGTTCTTCATAAATGTCTGATGAGGAAAAATAAGTGCTGGTCTCCAAAAATGAGCGCATGTGGGCACCACCGGCTCAATTTAAGCACTGGACCCATCACCGGTGTTTGTCTTCAGTAAAACTTGTTAGATTTTGCCAACTGTAAATGCTATAGAAATCAAGTGGTTAAATAGTTTTGTGCTACCATCTTTGTTGATTTATTTAAAACGTCTGGCTTCTGGGACCAGTGGTCTGCGCCAGGACATTGCTCCTTTGCTGGAACAGGTAGTTGGTATTGCAATTTGAACTGTTCTGCAGCATTCTCAGCCAGCACCACTGTCAAGGGGCTCTGATGACATCCATCTTCCTCTGCAGCGATCGCATGCTCTTAGGAGCCCACCTCCTGGCACCATTAGTGCTGCTTGTAAACTACTGCAGACAACCAATGTGACCGAGTGAGGGGATAGGTTTGGGTTTTAGGTTGGGATCCGTGGGGAAGGATGCCTGTGAAACAAAGAACAGTGGATTGATTATTGTTCTATTGCATCTCACATAATTCTCTAATTCTGTTAAGTCACGTAAAGAACCCCGCCTCCTTTCCCTTTCTTTGGCTTTCCTAACTTAAGTATTGGGGTTTGGGATACAATTCACTCCGGTTGTATTCTTGTCTTACTGGAGAGATGTTTGCGCTATGTGAGTTTATTTAAGGTCTCTGGTTTACTCTGTTTAACCTTTGACTAATTAAATGCATTGATCATATTAAAACAGCTTGAACATCATTAATAACAATTGCAATGATTCTCAGCAACTGAAAATTACAATCAACATGCCCTTCCACAGTTCAGAACTGAAGGATATGAATAGTTCTTTCAGATTTTCAAAGGTTAGTCTGTTAGTGTAGAGTTAGTCTTAAAGTCACAAAGAGTTCTAAACAGTTTATTCACAGAAAACAATGTTCCTACTCTACATTCCCTAAAAGCAACTGGTTAGGGTTTTCTCCTTTGAGCTAGTAAGGGATTTAAGAGTGGTTTGTTTTTTGTTCAACTTCACAAAGTACTTTCCTCGCAAACTTTAAACTACTCCCAGTTAAAGGAGTAGAGCTTCGGAACTGCTCTCCGACAAATTCACACATAGGGCCTAATCCAGTGCTTAATTTGTAAAATATGAAGTCCAGGTGCTCAAATGTTTGTCGGAGGCCACACCTACTTTTCACCAGCTCCACCCACTTCCTCCACTGGCTCCACCCACTTATTCCATTGGCTTCACCCACATCCTCAACTGGCACTGCTAAAAGTCAGATGTAATACCCAATCTGAATTGCAGCAAAGGAGCCTTCCTCATAGTAAGGTTTTGATAGGAGGTCCCAAACCTACACATTTGAAAAATAAACTTCAAATTAATGACTTTTGGGAGTAAGAAACGGAGGCCTAAAGTATTATAGAAAGGTTTTGTTGCAGGCCACACTGGAGAAATATTTTTGCTCCAGACCAAAATAGAGTACATTTTCAGCATGACCTTGTCCTAAAAATTACAAATATCGCTCAAAGGTGTTGAACAATCACGGACGTGTAATGCCCTGTTTGGGAGCATAATGTAGTGGGTGCTTTAATAAAGGGTGTTGATTCAGCTCAAAACATATGATTCTTGATGCACAAATGGGTGCAAGGCCTGATATTTATGTGTTTATCTTGTCTTCATTGCTTGATTTTTCTCGCCAGAAGTTGTAATTCCTAGTCATTGGAATGACACTCATAATTGCACTGAATTGAATGAAATTATAAAAATGACACTCGTAGGAATCTGAAACCTTGGCAGCTATGGAGCGGGTGTCAGTGTCACTGGGCGAAGGGTGCACTGCAATGAGAGCATAAGGACTTCACTACCTGGCAAATGAAACTCTCCACTGTGAGCCCTGCTGCCAAGAGAAGAGCACTTCCATCTAGGCCCGGCTGTTCCCTATTTACTCATACCCAGCCTCTGCTGCGAGGTAACAAGCTGCTTCCTGCCCCTTTCATTCGATCCCACACTGGCCAGTAGCGTTTGGAAAAAGTGAGGAATCCAGAAAGAAAATGAAATCCATATTGTTTAATATACTTTTATAAATTAGGTATTGATTGGCTGAGGGGAGCAGCACTGTATATGAACAATATGTGGAATATGAGAAGTGTTTTTGAACAATATGTGGAATATGAGATGTGTTTTTGAACAATATGTGGAATTTGAGATGTTTTTTTCTCTCTAGTCACTTGTTATACAGCATTAACTCACTGGGGTAGTCGGGTTGGAACTTGGAAGTCTGTTACAGACTCATGGCTGTGACTGACTTCATATAGTATCGGCCCCCTCTCAAGCATTATTTTTCTGAAAGCATCACTACATCACACTGGCGTGTGCCACGCAGTGTGATTCACTTCTGTGCTTTTCACGTCCTTTTAGAGATGTCTGTCTGTGATTGTCCAAGTTAAGTTAAGTGGGCCAACGTTTAGCTTATGTGATTATTCTAAGCTTTTCCTCTGATCTAATTAAGCAAAAAACGTTCAGTTTTTATGGTTATGAATTTGTAGTCACACAGACGCCGCTTGCTCCTTGAATCGGGAGTTGGAAGGGCCATTATTGTCTATGGATTTTTTTTATGTGACTGTGTTTTTGCATATTTTAATTTTTATTTATGATTTTTGAATTTTGTTTTCTCGACCATAGAGATTGCTAGGTATTAAGGGATCAGTTACACGTGACTCTTTCTAACTCCTGCCTGGCCTGGTTCGGTGTGTGGATTTTTACTTCATAAAGAAGTAATGATAGAAACTGTTTAATTTCAGGTGGAATGTCTTTTCCTTAATTGCACATTCACATTCATAGCAATTATTTAAATCATTAATATTCCCAGATAGAGACAAAGCCCTTCTATGAGAACAGTGGCTTAAACAAAATGCGAAATTCAGTTTGTTTTTTAAACAAAGACTAATTAACATGCTGAATAATTCAAATTTTGTTTTAGGATCAGGTTTCATCGGACTGATAAGATTTCCTGACCCTTGATTAGCGTTGGAAGGGCATGCAGAGCAGAGGATGACAGCACCGAGTGTGCTCCGAATCCAAACTCAAAGTCTGAGCTCTGATTGACTGGCAAAAGAGATGACAATGCTGAACATCGACAACTATTGCGTGCCCCCAGGTCCCACAGCACTGCAGATATAAAGTATCTGGTCACCACAGTACTGCCACACACTGCTAAACTCTGCACAGAGCGGGCCTCCGGGGCCTCGGGCCATCCAGCAAATCAAACACAGACCAAACGTGGCCGGCAGCGGGAAAACATCACTCAAGCTAAATGCACAATGAATGAAGTCAAGATAATCATCACCCGCAAACTAAGTGAGAGAGGCCATGCAGAACCAGATAGAATAGCCCGCCGCCCAACAGGTCCGTTCCCCATGTGACATCAGGAGCCAGTGACCACCACTGCACCGCTGCATGCACAAACAACCACGAGGCTTGATGACGATGGTAGGATAGAAATAAACGTTCAACTGGCGCCTGCTGCCATATTGCAATGCACATCGGGGAGAGATGAAACGCAACGAAAAACAGTATATTTTAATGAATAAACGTTAGGGGTTAGGTTAAAGGCCCTGCTCTTCCAGCCTCCTCCTAGCCCGGGGCATTGTAATTGCACACAGTGCCCGGCGCCAGAGATATGATTACTCGGGGCAGGCCTCGGATTCGGTTTACTTCACTTCATACCAAGTAAGTCTGTTTATTAGCAAGCAGCGTTGGTTTGTCCACTTACGGTTACTGGTGGGTGGTGCTGCCTTTCTTAAGCCTGCTGCTGCCTGCCCTCGACGTCGGACTGAACTTCTGGTGACTCGTGGGGTGCGTGTTTGCCGGGGCGTGGTGTTTTCAAAAAGATCTACGCACGCTGGCGCACAGCCCCTACCTACCCCAGGCAGAACCAAATCTAGCCCAATCAGTGTCCCGCCCACCGGCAACACTGAACTAAGGGCCTTAGGCAAATTTGCATTTGGATATGGTTGGAATCATTTTATTATTGTCTCTCACTGGCGCAACACGCTTCACCGAGGACTCGGGAGACGAACACCACTGTTTGCGGTGAGTCAGTGAGCTAATTATATTTACTTTGGCACAATACCATTTGACGTGCAGACGCGAGGTATAGACCCGGCCCTGATAAATAAGTGCCGGTGCTAAGCACCGGAAAGCACCGGCACAAATTAAGCACTGGCCTAATCAGGTAGTGAGCCAGCATACACTCTTTAATTAATGAAGCTACATCATTCCAGTCACAGAGACCATATGCCTAGTTCAAGCAGTGAAACGGCAAAGTACCTGTTATGGCGAACAGTTGGCCACTTAATAAATGTGTTTAATGAAAGGCAACATGTCGGATTACCTCCGTAGAAATTTAATTGTATTGGCTGTTTTGATGAAGAAAGATTATTTCATTGAAAATTAAGTATTTAAGTCCTGAAACAAAGATTGTGGAAACAAGCATTGGGAAAGCCAGTAGGTGTGGTGTTTGCTTGCCAGCCTTTTGGCTTTCGTTCCGTGTTTTGTTTTTGTCACAGTTTTTGCCAGAGTTTGCCCGTAAAGCTGCCAGATCCACGTCAACCTAAAAAAAGAACAAATTGGCTACAAGCAAAAATAAATTTGATCTCAAAAAGCACATGAAGGGAACTTCTCTTCCAGGGGATACTCGTCCATAGTCATACGCACTGAATAGTCCCGCCCACGTGCGGGGACCCCAGAGCATTAACAAAAAAAAAATATATATATATTTGCCTAGCCTGTGAACAAGGGCGTGGAAGCCCGAAACGCGTCTGGCTGTGATTTTAGGCATCTTGTCGCCGCTTTGCTCGCTGCACCTTCATTAACCCCTTCGCTGCTAGGCCTTTCCCCCTGTGCCAAGCCTTTTTTGCTATTTGGGGTAGTTCGCGCTAGGCCCCTGTAACTTTTTGACCACATAAGGTATCCACGCCAAATTTGCGTCCTTTTCTTCCAACATCATGGGGATTCTAAAGGTACCCAGGGTTTGTGGATTCCCCTGGAGGGGACCCAGAAATTAGCCAAAATACAGCTAAATTTTGTTTTTTAGGGGAAAAATGGGAAAAAAGTGCTGCAAATGAAAGCGTCTGGGTTTTTCCCTGCAAATGGTATCAAAAAAGGGTTTGTGGGGCTGAAATCGCCATTTTCCCAGCTTTTAGGGAATGACTGACTTTTGTCAGAAAACCATTTTTTTTTTACAGTTTTGGCATTTTTCTGGGACATAGCCTATTTTTGCTATTTTTTGTGCTTTCAACCTCCTTCCAGTTAATGGTAGAAATGGGTATGAAAGCAATAATGGATCCTGGAAAGTTATACATTTTAGTAAAGTAGACAAAATTCTGAATTCAGCAAGGGGTCATTTGTGTAGATCCTTCAAGGTTTCTTTATAGAAACTAACAGTTAAATATAGGAAAAATTGAAAATTAGTTGAAAAAAGCCTTTTGTGTTAACGTTTTCACCTGTAACTTCTAATTATGGCAGCTCTTTGAAAGCAATATACTGTTACATCCGCGGGACCTTACTGGTTGTGGGGATATATAGGACTTGTAGGTTCACCAAGAACCCGACGAACCCAGAGCCAAAAACTGAGCAGCGACTTGCAATGGTTTTTTATTATGTACCGGATATATAGCAATTATTCTGGGAAAATGTATACATGGAAAAATCGGTATGAAAGACACCTATGTATTTCTGAAATGGGAACAAAATATAGAGTTTAGAAACAGTAGATATTTGCACATTTCCGAAATTGGGAATACTCATACTAGCATGAGAATTATCGGTCATTTTTCAAAATGATTTCTTTTTTACATATTGTCTTTCATTTGGAAGGCAGAAATGCATTGAAAGTCAATAGGTAATAACAGTTGCTTTACAAATCTGAATTACCCTAAGTCTCCCGATAAAAAATGGTACCTCACTTGTGTGGGTAGGCATAGTGCCCACGACACGAAACGGCTCAAAACGCAACGTGAACACACCACATTTTCACAATGAAAAATTACCCTTTTTTTGCAAAGTGCCTAGCTGTAGTTTTTGTACCCTAGCTCTGTCGGCACCTAGGGAAACCTAGCAAACCTATACATTTTTGAAAACTAGACACCCAGGGGAATCCAGGATGGGGTGACTTGACTGGCTCTCACCAGGTTCTGTTACCCAGAATCCCTTGCAAACCTACAAAAATGCCAAAGAAAACACATTTTCCTCACATTTCTGAGGTGGAAAGTTCTGGAATATGCGTGGATCCACAAATTTCCACCCACCCAGCGTTCCCCAAAGTCTTCCGAGAAAAATGGTACCTCACTTGCATAGGTAGGCCTAGTGCCCGCGACTGGAAACGGCGCAAAACGCAACGTGGACACACCACAATTTCACAGTGAAAAATGACCCTTTTTTTGGCAAAGTGCCTAGCTGTAGTTTTTGAACCCTAGCTCTGCCGGCACCAAGGGAAACCTAGCAAACCTATATATTTTTGAAAACTAGACTCCCAGTGGAATCCAGGATGGGGTGACTTGACTGCCTCTCACCAGGTTCTGTTACCCAGAATCCCTTGCAAACCTAAAAATTGTCAAAAAAACCACATTTTCCTCACATTTCTGAGGTGAAAAGTTCTGGAATCTGCGTGGATCCACAAATTTCCACTCACCCCGCGTTCCCCAAAGTCTTCCGTGAAAAATGGTACCTCACTTGCGTGGGTGGGTCAAGGACCAGTGACAGGCAAGGGCCCAAAACCTATTGAGGCGACATCAAAATTACCTATCACAAACCAACCTGGTTTTGCAAGGGGGGTCCCATGAGTTTTTGGCCCTGGGCTCAGCGACCATCTAGGGAGACCTACCAAACCCACACATTTCTGGAAACTAGACACCCGGGGGAGTCCAGCGAGGTATGGCTTGCGTGGGTCCCCTAACGTTTTCCTATCCACAATCCCCTGCAAACTTCAAATTTAGCTGAAAAAATCACTTTTTTCAGAAATTTCTGTGTGGGAAAGTTCTGGAATCTACGTGGATCCACAAATTTCCTCCCACCCAGCGTTCCCCCGATAAAAATGATACCTCACTCGCGTGGGTGGGTCAAGTACCCGTGACAGGCAAGGGCCCAAAACCTATTGAGGCGACATCAAAATTACCTATCACAAAACCTGGTTTTGCAAGGGGGGTCCCATGAGTTTTTGGCCCCGGGCTCGGCGGCCATCTAGGGAAACCTACCAAACCCACACATTTCTGAAAACTAGACACCCGGGGGAGTCCAGCGAGGTATGGCTTGCGTGGGTCCCCTAACGTTTTCCTACCCAGAATCCCCTGCAAATCTCATTTAGCTGAAAAAAAATCACTTTTTTCTCAAATTTCTGTGTGGGAAAGTTCTGGAATCTATGTGGATCCACAAATTTCTTCCCACCAAGCGTTCCCCCAGGTCTCCCGATAAAAATGATACCTCACTCGCGTGGGTTGGTCAAGTACCCGCGACAGGTAAGGCCCCAAAAACTATTGAGGCGACATCAAAATGACCGATCACAAAACAACTTGGTTTTGCAAGGGGGGTCACCTGGGTTTTTGTCCCCGGGCTCGGCGGCCATCTTGGGAAACTACCAAACCCAAACATTTCTGAAAACTAGACACCCGGGGGAGTCCAGCGATGTATGGCTTACGTGGGTCCCCCAACGTTTTCCTACCCAGAATACCCTGCAAACCTCATTGTGCTGAAAAAAATCACTTTTTCCATACATTTTTGCGTGGGATCACCGTGCCGGCACAAATGTCCTACCGCCCAGCGTTCCCCTTGTTCTCCCGAGTAAAATGATACCTCACTTGTGTGGGTGGGCCAAAGGCCTGTGACTAGGAAGAGCCCAAAACATAGGGATTTAGAGTATAGCACCGAGCATTCTAAGCGCTACATTTAAAAAAAAATGTTTTTAGCCAGTTCTACTTTGGACACCCACACAAGTGAGGTATCATTTTACTCGGGAGAACAAGGGGAACGTTCGGTGGTAGGACATCTGTGGCAGCACGGTGTTTCCACGCAAAAATATGTGGAAAATATGTTTTTTTCAGCTAAATTTGAGGTTTGCATGGGATTCTGGGTAGGGAAACGTTGGGGGATCCACGCAAGCCATACCTCATTGGACTCCCCAGGATGTCTAGTTTTCAGAAACATGTGGGTTTGGTAGGTTTCCCTAGATGGCGGCAAGCCTGGGGCCAAAAACCCAGGTTTCCCCCCCCCCACCAGGTAGTTTTGTTATAGGTAATTTTGAAGTCTCCACAATACGATTTGGGCCATTTCCTGTTTCAGCCACTTTGCCTACCCACACAAGTGAGGTACCATTTTTTCGGGAGACCTGGGGGAACGCTGGGTGGGAGGAAATTTGTGGATCCACGCAGATTACAGATGTTTTGCACACAGAAATTTGAGAAAAAGGTGATTTTTTTTTTCCAGCTAAATTTGAGGTTTTCAGGGGATTGTGGGTAGGAAAACGTTGGGGGACCCACGCAAGCCATACCTCGCTGGACTCCCCTGGGTGTCTAGTTTTCAGAGATGTGTGGGTTTGGTAGGTTTCCCTAGATGGCCGCCGAGCCCGGGGCCAAAAACTCATGGGGACCCCCCTTGCAAAACCAGGTTGTTTTGTGATAGGTAATTTTGATGTCGCCTCAATAGGTTTTGGGCCCTTGCCTGTCGCGGGCACTAGGCCTACCCACGCAAGTGAGTTACCATTTTTCTCGGAAGACTTTGGAGAACGCGGGGTGGGTGGAATTTTGTGGATCCACGCAGATTCCAGAACTTTCCACCACAGAAATGTGAGGAAAATGTGTTTTTTGGACAAATTTTTAGGTTGGCAAGGGATTCTGGGTAACAGAACCTGGTGAGAGCCAGTCAAGTCACCCCATCCTGGATTCCCCTGGGTGTGTAGTTTTCAAAAATGTACAGGTTTTCTAGGTTTCCCTATGTGCCGGCTGCGCTAGGGCCCAAAATCCACAGGTAGGCATATTGCTCAAAACAAATCCGTGCCTAGTCGGCTTTCTGCTGCCCTGGGGGGGATATCGGGGGGTGGGGTTGCCCCGATACTCCCCCAAGAGGGGCGGAAACACTGTGGCTATTTTTTTGGGGGGTGGGGGCGTATTCGTTGGCGTCTAGTGGGCTTTTTGCCCCCCCCGGGGGGGGGGCAGATTGGGGGCTACTGCCCCCATCTTCCCCCCAGGGGGGGCAGAAAGGCTGTAAATTTTGCCGGGTGGGGGCATTGGCATGCCCGTTTTGGGCAGCCCACCCTAATTAAAATTTGCCCAAAAAAATCCCTGGCATCTAGTGGGCTTTTTGCCCCCCGGGGGGGCAGATTGGGGGCTACTGCCCCATCTGCCCCCCAGGGGGGGCATGAAGGCTGTAATTTGTGCGGGGGAGGGGGTGGGGGCATGGGCATGCCCGTTTTGGGCAGCCCTCACCCTAATTTAAATTTGCCCAAAAAAAATCCCTGGCGTCTAGTGGGCTTTTTGCCCCCCCCCCCGCTGGGCAGATTGGGGGCTAATGCCCCAAGTCCACTAGATGCAGGGATTTTTTTTGGCAAATTTTAATTAGGGTGGGGGCTGCCCAAAACGGGCATGCCAATGCCCCCACCCTAATTAAAATTTGCCCAAAAAAATCCCTGGCGTCTACTGGGCTTTTTGCCCCCCCAGGGAGCAGAAAGGCTGTAATTTTTGTGGGGGAGGGTGGGGGCATTGGCATGCCCATTTTGGGCAGCCCCACCCTAATTTAGATTTGCCCCAAACAATCCCTGGCTTCTAGTGGGCTTTTTGCCCCCCGGGGGGGCAGAAAGGCTGTCATTTTTGCGGGGGTGGGGGCATGGGCATGCCCATATTGGGCAGCCCCCACCACTAATTATAATTTTTTTTTAAATCCCTGGCGTCTAGTGGGCTTTTTGCCCCCCCGGGGGGGCAGATTGGGGGCTACTGCCCCCATCTGCCTCCCAGGGGGGGCAAAAAGACTAAATTATGCCAAATATATTTGGGGGGAGCAAAGGCCCTTGCCCAAGGGGCCGCTCCCACCTCCCTGGTGTCTAGTGGGTGGATCCCTGCTTGGGGATCGCCCTCCTGGGGTGATCCCCAAGCAGGGATCCACTGTGGAGGGGTACCATTGGAAAGGGAGATTCTCCCTTTCCAATGATACCTCTCCGTCTTCTACGTGCTCAGGGGCTAAGATGGCCCCCTGAGCACGTAGAAGTGAAACTGAAATGAGCCTAAAGGCTCATTTTAGTTTCGGTTTCAGTGAAATGAAGTCAGCGCGACGTGCACGCTGATCTTCAATTCACTGAAACAGGGGGTGGGGGGGAGGGGCTCGGAAGCTGGGGAAGCTCTTCCCCAGCTCCCGGGGCTTTGGGGGAGATAAAGAAATCCCTCTGTCTGCAGCAGAGGGATTTCGTGCCCCTGTCCTCATGATGGAATGGTTCCGTCATGAGCACAAGAGCACCTATGCTCATGACGGAACCATTCCGTCATGAGCATCGAAGGGGTTAAAGGAATTTGAATCCACCTGAGAGGCTTTTCCGTATGGGGGCAACCCTTTTTCTGGAGATATATATATATATATATCTATGAATCATATGCATATATCTGCAATATACACACGTATATAAATATGCAGCCTAATTTTCAAATCTAGGCTCTAATATGCCAATATTGCATTGTATTTTTCATTTGAAAAACATCATATAAAACTTTTCAACGAGATAGAGAAATGTCCTCTCAACTTGTTTGAACACAGCCTTTATTTTCAAAGAAAAAGGCAAGGTGATAGGCAGATTATCCTAGAAGGCTGCATATAGAACACTCAGAGAAAAAACTGGCGCCGTGCCTTCAAGACCTCCAGGACCTCTAGGCTCCCATCATGCCCCACAGGTGACAGGTCAGTTCTTTTTTCCGGCTCCTTCTGTGAGGATCCTGGAGCATTGAGCTAGTCAGTGTTTTTTTTGTGCCGAGATCGGCGTCGAAGACTATATCGCCGTCGTAGCGGACGACTCCAGGTACGGCTAAGGCTTCTCACCGGCCGACATCGACAACCTCTCTCAGGCGGTCCGAGTCCAGCTCGCCTACGATGGTCGAGGGCAGACTCTCGACGTCAGACACATCGCTGATAGTTCCGGTCACTGTCGAGGGCCTCGGCGCTGACGTCAAGAACACTGCTGACGTAGGGAGGTACCTAGAACATCGACGCAAAGCCCGACGCAAAAGACTCCGACGTCGGTAAGCATGGTTCACGGCCTGTCGACTGCTTCGTTGCCGACGGCAGGGCGAACATCGCCGTCGAGGAGATCGACGTCGAAAATCGCCGTCAAGAAAATCGCCTTCGATGTCGAAGTTCACCGGCGAGGGGGTCGCCATCGAGGAGGTAGACTTGGAGACCTACTTCCACCCACAGGTCTCCACCGCCCAGTGCTCAATTTGAGCCGGAGCTTTCCGGTGCTCAGCACTGGAATCTAAACATCAGCACCGGAGCTTATAGCACCAATTAAGGGCACACACATTTGGAAGGAAGGCGATTTTCCCCATAATCACAGAATGTTAAGCCACGCCGAGACTCGAACCTGGTTCCCCAGCTCCAAAATCGGCAGCTCTAGCCATTAGGCCAAGTCCTCTCCAGAATAAGTGCCGGGGCTCTAGTCAGGAGGCAGTTTGCACCAGCACATTTCTCATGTTAGCGCTGCCTCCTGAGGAGAGCCCCGGCGCTTTTTATATTACAAATTAACCACTGCCACCGGCTAAGAGACTGAGAACAGAGCGCTCACCAGTGTCGACGTCGAGGGATCCGTCGATGTCTAGGGAAATCCACGATTTGACTGCTAAAGGTCTGACGTAGAGGAGTGCTTCTTCCTCTCCGGAACTACGAACCGTTCAAGTCACGCCGGAAGGCTCTCCGGCCCCAGAACACCATACGCCGCCGACTAAGCTCTCCCCGAGATGGTTGGAGAGTATAAAGGACTAGAGGATGCGGAAAATTACCCCAGGCTTGGAATACTCTCAAATATACTCACCTTCTCATTCCCCCGATAGGCAAGTGCGACATGCCACACCTCAAAAGTCCACAGCCTCAGAGACACAGAACAAGATCTCCTCTCAGTCGCTCTAAGTCTAAATCTAGGCACCGTTCGCCTAGAGAGCGAAGAGACCGGTCTCCTTTATGGTCCTCTGAATCCACATCATCGAAGGCCAACTACTCTCCAACTCTGTCATCCACTCCACCAACTAGAGTATCGCCAGTGGATGATATTGTCACTTTTAATGAGGTGCTGTGTAGGGGGGCTACGAAGCTCAACATTGAAATGCCTACATCTGTCCCCTCGACATCTGTAATATTTGAGACGCTGCACCACAGGTCCTCCACTAGATCTCTTCTTCCTTTGGTTGCTGGGTTACTAGAACCGGCTCTCCATACCTTTCTGACGCCGGCTTCAGTGCGAGTAGCTCCATCGCGGATACTGAAGAAGTACAGAGCTCCAGAACAGGACCCTCTTTTTCTGAGATCTGACCCACCACCAGACTCTTTCATTGTGTCAGCAGCCAGGAAGGGTCACATGGGGGCCTCCTCATCTGCTGTTCCCCCTGACAAAGACCGCAAAGCCATGGACTCCATTGGCAAGAGAATGTGCAACACCTCTGCCTCTTACATGAAGGTGACCAGCGCCTCTGTTCTGCTAGGTCGATATGACCGTTTGTTATGGGACTCTCTCACGTTTTACAGAAAAATTGCCAAAGGAAGATCGGCAAGATTTTCAGGAGATCCTGCATGAAGGAGGGCTGGTGGCAAATCAGGTCATAAGCGCGGCAGCAGATGCCTCAGACCTTGCTGCCCACAGTTATTCCCATGGTATCTGCGCTAGGAGAGCCTCATGGCTGAGACTCACGGGCTTGAAACCAGAGTCCCAACACAGGATTCTCAACCTTCCCTTCAATGGTACATCTCTCTTTGGCTCTCATGCGGATGATGAGATGTCAAGGATGAAATCCGAACTGGACACCTTGAAGGCTGTTGGTTTGGAAAAGAGGAAGGACTTCTGACGTCGCTACCGGCCCTATGATCGCCATCAATACCAGCAGAGGATTCAAACCCCTCATTGGTCATCGCAGCAACACCATGCGAGATCGCATTTCCACCAGCGCCGACCTGGTAGAGGAAGAGGGGGCTCTAGGCAAACCCACCCCTGCCTCAAAACAACAGCCTAAGTAGTGAGTTCTTGCTTGCCCCAACTCTGTTACCCACTCTGGTGGGAGGAAGTGTAAGTTTTCACTTGGAACAGTGGATAAAAATAACGCAGGACAACTGGGTACTCCATATTGTGCGGAATGGGTACTCAATCAGATTAAAACATCCGCCCCCATCTGTACCTCCTCGGAGAACCCCAGTCAATCGGCTGGATCTGCTGCGAAAGGAGGTATCCATCCTACTACAAAAATATGCCATCGAAAAGGTTCCCTGGCAAAATCGACAGGGGATCTATTCCCGCTACTTCTTGGTTTCAAAGAAGGGTCCAAACAAGGAGTTCAGGCCCATACTATATCTCAGACTCTTAAACAAATTCGTCCTCAAAGAGAGATACAGGATATTGGCATCAAATTCGTCCTCAAAGAGAGATTCAGGATGTTGGCATTACACCAAATCGTTCCACACATTCATCAAGGGGACTGGATGTGCTCCATAGACCTTCAGGACGCTTACTTTCACATTCCAATTTCTCAGAAGCACCGGAAGTTTCTACGATTCAGGATAGTCAGACCACTTCCAGTTCAAAGTCCTTCCTTTCGGACTCAAGTCTGCTCCTCGCACCTTTTCAAAATGCATGGCAGTGGTGCCTGCATTCCTGAGAAAGCAAAACTTTTTCTACCCTTACCTAGACGACTGGTTACTCAAGAGGGCCTCTCCCAGTCTCTTGCAAGAACACCTGAATTACTACATTCAAATCTTAAACCGATTGGGCCTGTGTGTAAACTTTGAAAAATCTATCCTCAACCCTACTGAGAGGATTCACTACTTGGGCGCTACGCTAGATGCTGGAAACGCAAGAGCGTTTCCTTCGGAGGAGAGACTATTATCAATACGCCACAAAGGTCGTACTCTTCTGAGAACACCTCATCCCACGGCCAGGCAGGTGTCCTCTCTGGTGGGCTCGATGTCGTCATGCATATTCATTGTTCCAAATGCCAGGTTGCAGATGAGACCCTTACAACAAGCTCTAGAGTACCAATGGTCTCAAGTTTCCAGCTGCTGGGAGGACACCATAACTCTTCCTCACGCAGTCCAAATCTCAATAAGATGGTGGATGCAACGGTCTCATCTTCTGAAAGGAGTTCCTTTCCACCAGGAAATTCCCAAACAAACTATCGTCACAGATGCGTCTCTTCAGGGCTGGGGTGCTCACATGGGATCTCTTCAAGTCCAGGGGATGTGGTCGGAAAAGGAGAAAACTTACCACATCAACATGTTAGAACTCAGAGCTGTTCATCTGGCTCTCAAAGTGTTCTTTTCCTCCATAGAGTCACGCACCCTGTTGGTTCAGATGGACAACACCACAACAATGTACTACCTGAACAAACAGGGAGGGACCAGATCCAGACCCCTGTCTCTGGAGGCTAAAGCAATTTGGAAATGGCTTCTGGCGAGGAACATGTCCATATCTGCAGTTCACCTTCCAGGTGCCCTCAATGCACAGGCGGACTACCTTAGCCGAAACTTTGTCGAAGCACACGACTGGGTGCTAAAGGACGAGATAGCACAAGGCATTTTTCGGAGATCGGGTTCTCCAGACACCGACTTATTCGCAGACGCGGCAAACGCAAAATGCCGCGCCTTCACATCCAGGTACCCTCAACCAGGCTCCACAGGGAATGCACTGTTGATCGACTGGTCAGAAAAATTACTTTACGCCTTTCCACTAGTCCCTCTCACCACTGGTGATCAGCAAGCTCTACAAATCCAGGACAGGGATGATCCTGATTGCACCAGAGTGTCCTCGCCAGTGGTGGTATACGGACCTACTACACCTCCCAAGACACCGCAGAGGAGATTGCCATTCCATCAGGATCTGTTAGCCAAGTCAGGAGGGAAGGTTTTTCATCCCAACCTCCCGTCACTGAGATTGACAGAATGGCTCCGGAGTTCCTACAGTATGGTCACCTAGGCCTCTCACAGGACTGTATGCAGATCTTAAAAGAAGCGAGAAGGCCTTTGACGAGAAAGTCATATGCTTTCAAATGGAAGCGGTTTTATCTATGGTGTACAGCTAATGGTCATAACCCTATCATGGGTCAAGAACAGGTTATTTTGCCATATCTTTTGTACTTGGCTAAAGCAGGCTTAAAGTTCTCTTCTATCAGAGTACATCTGGCAGCAATTACAGCTTATAGAAAGTCTCCCACTCTGGCTTCTTTCTTTCAAATGTCAGTTGTTAAAGACTTCCTGGAAGGGCTAAAATAGGTCTGCCCTCCAATTCGGTTACCTTCCCCTGCCTGGGAACTTAATGTGGTCCTTTCTAAATTAATAGGTCCCCCCTTTGACCCCATTCACAAAGCTTCTCTACAGCACCTATCTTGGAAGGCCGCTTTTCTAGTGGCAATTACCTCTGCTCACAGGGTAAGCGAGATTCAGGCCTTATGTTCTACAGAGCCTTATCTCGTTTTCCATGCTAATCGAGTGGTTATGAGAACTCACACGAGTTTCTTACCTAAAGTGAACTCGGACTTTCATATTAATCAGTCTATCACTCTACCCAAATTTTTTCCAAATCTTACCACGCCTCCTGAGAGGGCGTTGCATTCAGCAGACCCTTACTTAGAGTGGCATGGTGAGCACAGTTAAAGGTTATGTCAGGCTTCCTAGCCTTTTTATGATTGCCTGACCAACCTTCTTAATTTAGGCCACTGTTATGATGAGATTCTTAAGTTTTGGCATATGTGTTTCTGCCCAAGTCCTTCATCATTCCTCAATGAAACCATAACTTTGGTGTCAGATTTCTGATGCACAGATCTATCGAGCTCATGCCCAGTTGCTCTCTATAGCTCATCTCCAACAACATGTTTTTTCTTATTACAGTCAGTTCTGCACACAACACCAGTTAGTTGCAGGCGGTGTTACTGAACCTCCATACACTACTTTCTTTCCTCACAAATTGGTGCTGAGAACATGGGTCTTCCTTTCTGCCAGAGGTTGTATCTCCTTTCCATGTTGGCTAGTTGTAAGAAACTGGCTCTATATATACTGCACCAAAGTGAGGTACAGTGTGTATAGAGTCCAAGGGTCTCCAGAGGTTTGGCAGAGGTTAAAGTTAGATAGAACCTTACTCTCTAAAGTGGTAGCTCGGTCGAGCAGTAAGGCAGTATCAGAGGACAGTGTAAAGCATTTGATGTACACACTCAGTCAGCAAATGAATCCACACACTCCAGGACTGAACTCTAGGCCAATTGTTTTGTATA
>CAWUFW010026489.1:0-33121 GCA_963921515.1 Calotriton arnoldi
TTATACTGATTGGATGAGAGGCAATATAGTTGAAAGACAAGTTTCACAATTAAGCACAGAAAGAAAGGTCATCAGCATGGAGTCTTTTTCGTTTTTATTCTCAGGTGTGCTTGGTATGTGATCAATTGGACCAGCCAACGCGTTTCGCCCAAACATGGGCTTCTTCAGGGCAAAGAGAGATAAGAGTTCTGTTGTGTCCTCGGTACGCAAAGCCAAGAGAATGGCTGTATAAGAGCCTATGCGGTTCATTGGTTTTACTCAGTTCAGGGGAAGAACCACACTCAGTAGTGAGGTATACTTCAAATGGTATTCACCGTGTGTGCGATACAGAACCGTGTCCGGATAACGTCCTGGCGTCTTCAGGTCGAAGACGCCAGTGTGGTTCTTCCCCTGAACTGAATAAAACCAACGAACCACATAGGCTCTTATACAGCCATTCTCTTGGCTTTGCGTACCGACGACACAACAGAACTCTTATCTCTCTTTGCCCTGAAGAAGCCCATGTTTGGGCGAAACGTGTTTGCTGGTCCAATTGATCACATACCAAGCACACCTGAGAATAAAACAACGAAAAAGACTCCATGCTGATGACCTTTCTTTCTGTGCTTAATTGTGAAACTTGTCTTTCAACTATATTGCCTCTCATCCAATCAGTATATGTATTTATGTTTATGATCAAGGGGCAGCTGATCATTTGAGGTGGGCAGTATCATTATACTTTGTGACTAGTCCAGGTTGTTCAGTCTTCTATGACCCGGCTGCTCTCTTTCTTTTTTGATGGCCACTATTACTCTAGGAAATAGAACAGCATGATCAGTATCTAGTCATTCCAATGCCCCTCAAACATAATGGGATGCAAAACCAGAACAACGTACCAATAATAATCTCATGTAGCGTTAAACAGGGGGGAAGCGGAGCTGCCACCTGGTTTTGCTCAACGAGCCCCTGCTGAAGGATATAGAACAAAAAAATAGCCAAGACAACGGTCTGATTAGCTAATGCACCTGGGATGGTTACCCCTTCTGTACATTGTCATACCTTTGGAAAGCATTATAGAAAACTCCAATTCTCCTTGGAACCTTTTCGTGTAAACCTCCAATTTTAATATGCACAAAGTCAGGTAATAATTAAGAACAAACGCACTGTCCTTTGGAAACACTATCCAGTATGTGTCATTAGATAACAAGCCAGAATCCAGCTTATGTCAAGCAATCCGCCTGGACTACAGCTGGAGATCAGATAGGCTCGTAACACAACAAAAGAACCAAATTGCTAAATAAATAAAGAGTTCGAGATGAGAGCGTATTTAGGTTCAACCCCTATATCGGAGTACTCAGAAATGCTGAACAATCAGCCCCGCAAGAGCCAGTGCTTGGCTCATCCAACAGGGCTGACCATCAGCTAGACCGACCTCCGCTTATACAGATACAGTGGAGCCCCCACAAATGTCAAAAGGGCAGAAGGAGGAAGTGAAAACGGTGCATTTAGCACCCCTACCGGTCCTCTTCGCGTCCTTCTGCTGTCTGCCTGGAATCGGGAATCAACGGCACCCGACCGGTGCCCCGGAAGCCTCCTTATTCCCGACTTCCTCAACGCGGTGACGTCACTGGCGTCACTCTCCCAAGGCCTCATGGGACTTGTGGTTTCAGTATGCACGTCCGGCAGAGGCAATGCCAGTTCGTGTCTGCAGTGTTCTACGGCGGCCCGCCAGGTGCGCCGCAACACACTGAGGGGACCAGCGCATCGGAGGGGGACAAGAGTGCCTTTGAGGAGTCTGCTCCAGAAACGCCTACCTCCACTTCCTTACACTCCAGCGGTGACTCCAGCGGTGACTCCTCGGTGTTGTTGGGCAAAGGCGGATCGACCTCTGCTTCATCGTCTGCCACACCCCGTCCTGTGTCCACAATCCTTGATGCTCTCCCAACTGGTATCCGGGCCCGCTGCCCTATGAAGGGTAGGGTATCTTTCCCCCCAGGCACCGCTGCCCCAGCCCCTGTGTCCCCTGCTGCCCTCAGTGTGGAGGCCATTGACATCTTGCGGCAGGTGTCTGTGGGGCAGACTTTGCTCCTGAATGCCCTCCAGGATCATGGCAACAAGTTGTCACAGGTTGTTGCGTTCATGGAGGTCATTCATTCTGACGTTGGTGGCCTGCACAGGACTGTCCAGTCTTTGGCCTCCAAACTGACGGCAGCCATTCTGCAGTCACAGGCTCACAGTCCGGCTTCTGTCCCTTCCGCAACCATCCTGCCAGTGACCCCACCTGACCAGAGAACACACACACCAGAGCACTCAGGCACCAAGTCATCCCCATGCAGCACACGACAACAGCAGTCCAAGCGACAAAGACACAAGACATCATCCCCAAGGCACACAAGGAGCACACATGCCAGCCCCACCACAAGCACATCACAGGACACAAAGAAGTCGAAACACAAAAAACATGCATCCACATTGCAGACCTCACATTCCTCGCCCTCCAAGAGCCCTCCAAGATCCAAAGCTGATCTGGAATCAGCACAGGAAGTTGCCCTAGCTGCCATGGGCCTGTTGCCTCCCACCTCGCCGCCAAGACCTGGAACACCCTCCCCACCAACCTCCGACAGACCCAAGACCTACTGGCCTTCAGAAGACTCCTCAAGACCTGGCTCTTCGATCAGTAGCAGCACCACCCCCCTCTTCCCCCAGCGCCTTGAGACCCTCGCGGGTATGTAGTGCGCTTTATAAGTGACATGATTGATTGATTGATTGATTGCCACAACTGCCCTCCCTCCCAGTTTAAAGGGCTGTTGTGCCCAGGACTTCCACTCCCACCCACCCACCCCCTAGGAAGCATGGACAGAGAAGCAGTGAGGTAGTGGTAGCTCCAAAACAGGGGAGGCAGGGTGAAAGCCCCCCCCCACCTCCAAGCGTACAACCAGATCCGAAGGTTTTTCCAGGGAGGATCCACAAGCACCTGCTCCACTTTCTGGGAAGAAGGAAGCTGTTGTGGCCACCTCACCTATTCCTTGGCCCAAGACACTTAGGGGCTATCGTTTCCCCAAGCAAGTGAGGC
This sequence comes from Calotriton arnoldi, assembly GCA_963921515.1. Taxonomy (NCBI): domain Eukaryota; kingdom Metazoa; phylum Chordata; class Amphibia; order Caudata; family Salamandridae; genus Calotriton; species Calotriton arnoldi. Next base: position 3,053 of record CAWUFW010026489.1, read on the forward strand.
CCAGCCCTCCACATGGAACATCAGCCACTGAGCCTCCCTACTGCATTTCACCACCTCCCCGTGCGACGACTCCACCAGGTCCAGCCAGCCCTCATGCTCCCACCTCCAGGGATCCCTCTGCCTCAACCAGTTCTCCCCCTCCCAGGTCCAGTCCTCTGACTACCCCAGACAGTCATCCCCCACCCAGTTCCAGTTCTCCACAAATTTGAAGCAGAGTCCCCCTTTCCACCCCATTCCTCCCTGAGCGGTGCCTGAGCTGCCCATTTGCTGGCCCTATCCTGGTGATATTCCCATGGCGGTGGACTGTGTTTCAATCATCTGTGTGGAATTTCAAAGCACACATGTGCGGACTTGAGTTTGGACTGGCCGTTGCCCTTAATGTTTTGCACTTTACATGCTGATACTGAGTTTATGTAATAAACAATATATTTATGTTCTGAGCGTTGTCACTGGCCTTACTGATGATGCTGTACAATATATGTGTATATGTTCATCGGTTCCATGCTCTGAATTCACACTTTCCCATTCGCATGTACTTAAGTTGATATTGCAGGTGTTACCAGAGGTTCTGGCAACTAATGTCCACTTTTGACTCTGAGGATTGATGGGGGCGAGCTGCTTGTCTGTGATGGTCCACTCTGGTTCTGTTCATTCTGTTGGCTGAGCTCTACTTATTCACACATGTCAGATTTGTTTGATATCCATCATGAGAATCTATTCCAATTTACATGGTGACTTGAGGGGTGGACAGGGTACACCGTATCTGTGTGATCTACCTTAATGTATACACACCAGTGTAGTTGTGTTGTCATCTTGGATAGGTATGGCTTCATAGTCAAATGGATGGATGTACATGCGCTTCTGGAGTCATCAGACAGTGTGAGTGTACTGTCATTAGCAGAGGTGTTCATGTGTATGTGCCCTTGAGCATTGCCCTTTCACACATGTATGATCCAGTTGATGAGTGCCTGTTTGTTTCCATGGTCAGACACCCTGTGTAGCATTTGTGGACATGTTGTGGTTGTTGCCGGAGCAGTGTGCAGTGCGTCATTGTAACCTCACAGTCCTAGGGTACACCTACTTCTTATCCACATCATTTGTGAGTATGCAAAGTGTGTCACTGCAATGTCTGTGTTGTGAGTCTTGGGATCCGGCTTGACTCTTGCTTACCTTTGTTCTCACTGTGCTGCATGTCTCTGGGATACAAACATGATATGTGAGTTTTCACATGCATTGCTGTCACTTTCCACTTTATGGGCTCCAATATGTGTTGGTTTGATTCATGACAGTCACAGTCATACCATTGAGGCCTACACAATGTGAGATACTCCACTATGGCTTTTTGCTCTGTACACTCCTCACCTGTACAATTCTTGTATATACACCACTTCAGTCAACACATGTGCCACAGCATGCCATGCACATGTTTGACCCTCCCCAACACTCCATGGTGTGACACTGTACGGTGTGCAAATGATTTGTGTCCAGAAGCATTGTGGCCCTCAGCACTGTTTCAGTATGTGATATGTGCTATTTGAGCCTACTGGATTTCAGTCATGGTTGCTGAGGGTCAGTATAGATGGATTTCCAGCACAGTCCTCTTGTCTTGTTCCAGCATGGATGTTTGCCTGGGTTGTGTGGCAGTAGGTGATAGCAAAAGTGTGTAGCTGTTTGCTGTGACACTGCTAGCCATCCTGGGCTGCATTCTTCCTCACTTTGCAGTCTGCAGTGTATACACTCCCAGCCCCCAAGCAGGTCTGCCACCTTGAGCCCGAACAGAGCTGTGTGAGTAGTGCTTGTAGGTGGGGGAGAGGGGAGCAGCATGCCAGGAGGAGTCAGCCCTGAGGGTGTCACTCATGTAAATTGAGGGAGCCTCACACATTGCATTCCGCAGGTTTCCCCAAACATCGTAGAGCCGGCCCTGCCTGCACGCTTGCTGGGAGTTGTTGTTGTACCGGGGTTGCATGCGTGGAGATGTTTTGGACGTACCTCTGCTGTAGAGCGCAGTGGCGTATTATCTGCTGGTGATGCATCAGGTAGAGCAGCGGAAAGGCCTGTAGAGCACGATCCATGGCGGCTCTGGTCGTATGCAGGAAAAACAATATCTACACATTTTGTGTCTTCATACTTTTTGAAACTGGTTTACATTAAACTAATTGCAATATCTTTTTGCAGCAAATTACTCTCTGTTTTTTTTATATATTTAATTTCACACTAGATTCCACTTTTATTCTTCTTGTCTGCAACCAAACTACTTATTTCATATGAAGCAGCAAGTCTCCAAGGATTTAAGTGGTGTGCAGAAAGAGTGATGGAGTGACCCTGCAATATAAGGAATACAATACCCTCCACTGTACATTGTAAGGATATTGCAAGTCCTTTGGAGTTCCTTGACTTTCGAAAGGAACTCGATCCTATCTATAGTCACAGATCCCCTCAGTGACTTGCAATATCCATGTACTGTACATAAGAGGGTACTTTATCCCATATATTACCCCATTCTAAATTAATAGTTTGTCAGATTTAATGTCGCGTTTTAATTTTTAAATGTCACAACTTAAATGCACTTTGATGTTAGTTAAATCACACACTGGGCAATGAAATACGTAGTATGTGTACTTCAAAGATGGTAAGAATCATTTTCTAGATCTGTTACATTTTATAGTTCTGTACCAATATGTATCAAAGCATTATGAATATACATTTACAATTCTTCAATGTTCGGATCACAGTAGGTACATTGACTTACAGATCATGTTGTTTTTGGAATGCAGCCCACACAACAACATGGATATTTAAGCATGTGCAAATGTTCTATGTGTCCCAAAAAGCACTATGGGGCACATGCATTTATTTATTTATTATATGCGTTTTTGTATAGCGCAGACTTTACCCGAAGGTGTCAGAGCGCTTCACATTAGGAACAGTAACATTACATGAGGAGAAAATCGCAAGTGACATAATACAAAAGCAAGCGTTACATTACATGAAGAAAAAGTGACAATTGTGCAAATAACAAAAACAAACAAAATACAAAAAGAGGTAGCAAATGATACGTTACAAGAGGAAAAGGTGACAAGTGTGCATGATACATAAGATACAAAATACAAATATAGATATAATACTGCAATAAGTGGCAGACACTCTCAGAATACACTGGGAAGGCACTTCTATAGGCATGTAGTACAGAATTTCCTATAGTGGAAGAACTTCCTTGAGGGAGTAGAGAGGGCGTGAATTAGGTTTGGAAGTGTCTTTGGAGAAGGAGAAATTTGAGGTCAGTTTTGAAGGACCGGGAAGAGGTGGTGGTCCGGAGCTGAGGCGGAAGTGAGTTCCAGATTCTCACTGCGTTGCCTGAAAAGGATTGGGCCATCGATCTTTCCTTTTTGAAAGTGGGAGGTTCAAGCAATAGGTTTTCCGCATTACGTGATGGTCTAGAGCCTCCAGAGAGTTTCAGTTTGTTCGCCAAGTAGCGAGGAGCGGAGGAATGCAAGGCTTTGCATCAAGCTAGGCAATTGCGATTCCATAATAGCGATTATTAAGGAATCGCTATTAAGGAATCACAATTGCCTATGCATGTAGGTTTTGCAAAAATATTTGCGATTCCTACAAATTCCTTATTTGCGAATCGCAATAAAGGCCCATAGGAATGAATGGGAAGCCATTCGCAATTTGCGAGTACCAAATAGGTACTCACAAATTGCGAATGCAATTTGAAGGGTGCTAGGGGGCCTTAAAGGCCACCCTGCTGCACCCCCAAATTTGGCATCTGGGCTCATGTGGCGCACACATATGCCGTAAGGGCATATGTGTGCGCCACATGGCACTTTGAAAAATGCACTTTTGTGCATTTTTCATAGTTTTTGCAAATTACCATCAAGTTCAGATTGATGGTAATTTGCGACCCCTATTAGCGAAATCGCTATGTTTTTCAGTTTAGTGCATTGCATTTAAGGAATAGCAATTTGCGATTCCTTAAATGCAATCGTAATTAAGTAATCGCAATTTTGCGATTCCTTAAATTGCGATTTTTGCTTTTGGGATGATGCATCCCAAATGCAAAATACAGGTCGCAAAGGGGCAGATTCTGCGAATCTGCCCGTTTGCGACCCGATTTTCGGATGATGCATGTGCCTGTTAGTGCTAAGCGATGGACAGAACATTGAATGGACAGTTAAATCGATTAAAAAAGTCGGCATCACAAAAGAGTATTTATTGATATTTGCCTTGTGAACTAAGTGACCACCACAGATACCATAAACCTGATTTTTGTTGTATCATAATTTAATCCTGCAAAAGTTGAATTCTGCAAAAGAAACATTTGATGCTTATTGAAATCAGTTTCGGACATATAACTTGTCTAAGGGCACCAACAACCATCTACATCCTCACTTGAGAGTGCTTCAGACAAGGTGGAGTACTGTTTCAATTAAGGTCACCTCTTGACTCCATGAATCCAAAGATGTAGTACTCCTGTTCTGAGTTCCTTTGTCTTATAAGGGTGGTAGTTTTGGAATTCTTCCGTAGATCACATTGAACTAGCAATCATGAAAAGAGTGATTTAACAAATAGAAGCCCAGAAATGACGCATTGTGTTCTTGGTAACATAGTGTCATCTGCTAACCTACGTTTGATGCTCTTTTGACACTATATTTTGTAGCCCAAGCTTACGTGAGGCCTGAAAAGTCCAGAGAGCAAGGACAAAAGAAAGGTGGTAAGAGCAGACACTTTCTGCTGTGCAATTGAATTTCTAAAACCGCTGTTATTTTCATAAGTGTGACTGTTTAAATTTCTTTACTTGTTTTCCCTTAGACCGACTAAGGCTACGAGGTGCCAACCCTACCTCCCCAAATAGAATCCAGAAAAGCAAAAAATACACCCCTAAGCTCAATCTGCGTGTTTTGCGGTTTAAATTGTGTTTGGAAGTGTATGTAGCACTTTTTTTGGCTGGCAAAGCAAGGTTTTTAAATGCACAAAAACATTATTTAATCGCTTTATATTTGCCCTTTACCTGCAAGGTTGAACAGGAACTGCAAAGTGTGTATTGGGCCAGTCTATAGCCAAGGAAATTGTAAGCTGAAGAGCATTTCCCTCCCCTCTGCATACCAGTTTCTTCGTTACTGATTGGGCCACTGCAGCGTGAGCAGGTCTTCACCGCGAGCCTCACTCCATGCACAGCCCCTTAAGTTTGTGGAAGGAACCCCAAGGAAGCCACCTACATTTTGTAGCCCAGCTTCTGTGAGGTCTGTACAGCAGAGAGAGCAAGGTCAAAGAAAAGGGGCTAAGAGCAGGCACTTTCTGATGTGCAGTTTTAATCTAAACATGACTGTTTACATTTCTTTCCGCTTTGTGCATAGCAGTCTCGTAGTCAAGGAGGTCTAACTGAGGCGTGATTATTACTTATTGAAAACTTTACCCACCAGCTGGATACCCTCACAGGTGACAGGCAGCGCTTTACACATCCACATTATATTACATTACATTTCCTTGTTTTCCCTGTAATAAGGCTACTAAATGCCAACACATCCCTGCCCCCAAATAGAATCCAAAAAGGCAAAAAACACACCCCTAAGCCTAACCTGAGTGTTTTAGAGACTGTGTAATCCGTTTGGTGTTTTAAATTGTGTTTGTAAGTGTATCTAGCACTTGTTTTGGCTGATAAAATAAGGTTATTTAATGCGCAAAAAGCATTATTTAGTGGCTTTACATTTGGCCCTTACCTGAACAGGAGCTGCCGGAATCAACAGGAGCCACATAGTGTGTATTGGGCCAGTCTGTATCCAAGGAAATTGTGAGCTTCAGAGCTTTGAGGACTCACTACCATCTACAAGGTATCCATTAAATGCACAACATCCACAGAGAACACCACCATATTCATGGAACACCTGTACTTTAAGCTGCAAATCTCAGAAACATTCACCCTGAACGGAACCCTCACCTACCGACCACCCGGACCACAAGCCACCTTTACCAACCTCATCACCAACTTTGTCGCTCCGCTCACCATCGACCAGTGGTCACATTCTCCTTGGTGACCTCAACTTTCACCTGGAAGACCGAAATGACCTCCTGCTGCCTAATGGCTAGGGCGGTCGACCTCGAATCTGGGGAACTGGGTTCGAGTCTCGGCAATGACGCTGAACATCCTGTGATTCTGGGCAAATCACTTAATCTCCCCGTGCCTAACAAAACAAAAAAAAAATGAATGTGTCCTCATGTAATGCAACTGGTGCTATGTAAAGCGCTCTGATACCCGATTCGGGTCAAGTTCGCGCTATATAAAACTCTGTAAAAAAAACAAAACACTCCTCGAATGCTTGAGCAGTTATCAGACTCACTCAGCTTGTCACAGAACCAACACACACCACAGGACACACACTGGACCCCATCTTCACCACAAGCGGCAGCCTCAAATACAACTCCACAACACAGCTCACGTTGACCAGCCACCCCATCATCCACTTCCAAATCAACAGATCTCAAGTCAACACCTCTACCAGGTTTAGCGTTCCAAGCCGCAGGTGGGGCAAATTCACAGAAGCAGACTGGCTCTGCGCCCTTAGCACTGATCAGCCTAGCCCCACAGACAACCTCAACAAGGATATCAACAACTTCAACAACTGGATCAAGAACTGCTCGGACTCCCTTGCAACCATCACACTCAACAAACATAGTAGATTAAACAAGCAGGGCAATCGGTACATAGAAGGCCTCTGAGACACAAAACTACACTGTAAACAGCTACAAAGGATTGGAGAGCCAGCCACGACACCACCGACAGAACAACCATCAAGGCTGCACTCAGACACTATCATCAGCAAATCAGAGACACCAAGAACAATGCAATAGTGGACCGCATCGAAGGAAGCTCCCACAGCTGCAAGAAGATCTTCTCGATGCGCAAGGATTTCATTTCACCCTCAGCCACTGCCAACGACATTACTGCCTCCCAACAACTCTGCCACAACCTATCCAGATTCTTCCACAGTAAAATCTCAAGCATCTACACCAACTTTGCACACCAACCAAACCCCACAGAACTCATCGCTAACCTACCAACCACCAACCAAGTCGGCCACATGACCGAATGAACAACCCTCACCAGAAACGACACTGCGGCAGTCATGCGGACAATCCACTCAGGGGCCTCGAAGGACCAAAGCCCCCACCACATATACAACTTGGGAACATCACCAATGAGCACCACCCTGACCAACATCATCAGCACCTTCATCAAACTGCCACTTTCCCAGATGAATGGAAAATTGCAGAAATCAAATCCCTCCTCAAGAAGCCCACTGCCGGCCTGAATCAACTGAGCAACTTCTGACCCATCTCCCTGCTTCCCTATCCAACCAAAGTGACTGAGAAGGCCTTCAACAAGCAACTAACAACCCACCTTGAACTCCACCATCTTCTAGACAACACACAATCAAGATTCAAAAGAACCACAGCACCGAAACAGCACTCATCATGGACAACTTTCGAAACATCCTGGAATGAGGAGAAACAGCAGCCCTCATCCTGCTTGACCTCTCCACGGCCTTCAACACTGTCTCCCACAACAACCTCATCAGAAAACTCCATAAGATTGGCATACAAGGATCCGCTCTCAAATGGATCTGTTCCTTCCTCATGGGAAGAACCCAAAGGGTCAGGCTGCCATCCTTCACATCAGAGACCAAGAAACTGATATGTAGTATCCCACAGGGATCATCCCTCAGCCCCACTCTTTTCAACATTTACATGACACCGCTCGCCAACATCATCCAATCAAAATACATCACCGTCATCTCCTCTGCATATGACACCCAACTCATCCTCTCCCTGACGGACAAGACAAACACCAGGAGAACTAAGTTCACCAACTGCATGAACGTGGTAGCAGACTAGAGGCGAACCAACTGCCTGAAGCTCAACTCTGACAAGACGGAAGTACTCATCTTCGGCATCAAGACCTACCCATGGGATTCCACCTGGTAGCCATCGGAGCTAGGACCAATACCTTCACCCACTGGCCATGCAAGAAATATAGGGATCATCTTAGATCACAAGCTCAAAATAACAGCTCAAGTCAACGCAGTGTGCACCTCCTGCTTCCACATCCTATGAATGCTGTGAAAGATCTTCAAATAGTTGCCTCGGAACACCAGTCGGACCACCACGCAAGCACTCATCCCCAGCCAGCTGGACTACGGCAGCACTCTCTGCGCCAGAATCTTCAAACAAGTTCTACACAGACTCCAGACCATCCAGAACTCAGCCGCAAGACTCTTACCCGACCTCCGAGGCTGCACCCACATGACTCCGCACCTCAGAAAGCTTCATTGGCTCCCATTCACAAGTGCAGCCAATTTAAACTTCTCACGGATACATACAAAGCCCTACACAACACAGGACCAGATTAACTGAACAGACACATACACTTTCACAAACCCACCGGATACCTACACTCTGCCTCGCTCTCACTTGCACACACTCCCCGCATCCGCAAAAGCAAAACTGGAGGTTGCTCATTCTCCTACATCGCACCTAAGACAGGGACCAACCTTCCTCAACACATCAGAGCCTCCTCCTCTATTCTTCAGTTCCGCAAGAAGTTGAAGACCTAGCTCTTCATATAAGCACCTTTGGGCCACACACCTCGCCCAAGTGCTGGACTGGATACCCTCTCAGGTGATTAGTGCACTATACAGATCAAAATGGTATAACATAACATTTCCCTCCCCTGCAGACCAGTTTCTAATTTCCTGACTGGGCCACAGCCACCTTAGCAGGCCTTTCCCTCCTCCCCTCACACCTTGCACAGCCTCTTAAGTTTAAGATCACATGGTCTTAAAACAAGGTTTTTATGGGTTGTGGCATCTGTGCTCTGATTGGCTCCCAGGGCTAGGGTTTGTATTGGACCTAGGGCTTAGCTTTTGGGCTCTGATCGGCTGAAAAGGCTAGGGTTCTGTTTGGTTCCCAGGGCTAGGGTTTACATTGGACCTAGGGTTTGAGTTCTGATTGGCAGATAGGGCTAGGGTTCTGATTAGTTCCCAGGGCTAGGGTTTGCATTGGACCTAGAGCTTAGGGTTTGGCAGGGTTCTGATTGGCTAGGGTTAGCGGTAGGGATCCCATTGGTCCAAAGTCACCTGGGCTATATAACCTTAGGGCTCTGAGCATCCAGGTAAAAGGCAACAGGATATTGCCTGTTTAGGACTATTTGGTCCGGGCCTAGATCATGAGATGCTGCCCATTTCACAATCTAAAATCACTTTTTAGGAAAGAGCCAGAAACGCAGCCAAGTACACAAACTCACAAAAACACACAGCACTCTGTACAAACATACATTGTCACTCCACTCTCCACTCACTCATCAAACTCTACTCAGTAATACAACACACTCCCATATACCCTTATTTCCCTACACACACAAACTCCTACACAATCTACTACTCTGTACTACAACACAACCAAATATACTTTTTACTTACTTAACAATAAAACAGAAAACTCCCACATACAATCTCCCAATCTCCCACCCTTTCAACATAACTACCTTTCACTACCCGCTCACTACTCTTAGTATTGCAATTGCCTCCCCTCTAACCCCTTACTCTAACCATCTATCATATTGCATTCCAACAAAGCAATCCTCTTCTTCACACACACAACCACTGACAACATTCTATCAATACTCCCCTGCTCAAATAATACAAAATTATCCCCCTACTCACCCTATAGACATCTCTCAAATATTCTCCCTCTCTTCCACTACACAGAGACTATACTCATATACCCCTACCCTTCTCCTTCAACATATGCAACTCACCTTTCCTTCACACTGAAAACATACAGCTCAAATCACTACCAAAATACCAGATAATTCTGCCCCTCAAAAACAAAGCCAGTCATACAAAATTCATCAGAACATACTCTCACTCAGCCAACACCTCACCCCATCCCAGCATACATACATACATATACTCTTGCTAAATACCAGCATTAAAAACCCACATTCAAAGCCATGTCAAACTCACCCTGTACATGCAGCAAATACCCCAAACCGTGCACTCCACAAACACACAGCAATACCCACCCACACGTCTAACATTCATTGCTCAATCAAGATGGCATGCATGCTTCACCCCACCACTCGAGAACACACCTTTGACCTTCAACATATGCAAAATAAAGCAACTCCATAACACTCTTCAGAACCTCGCATCCCCTTATCTATCCGAAAACAAACCCAACATTCACACATAACTCCACAGCCCAACCCTTTCTTTTCAAACAGACCCACCACCACAAATACAACCAGACCCAAGAAGATGTCTTCCAAGTCTCTTGGAAGAGGATAAACAACACTTCCTCTCTACCTGATAGTTAACACTACCAACAATAGCACACCACCCACACCTTCATTGGGCAGTACTCATCCTCCTGCAGCACAAACTCTCTCCACCTCCAAAATAGATTCTTTGCATTGTCTACTGATAAATGCTTGTTCTGTGTAAAATAAAATCACATATTCCACCTATTGATAGACACACTGTCATGTCCTTTAGGATAGTCCTGTCATGTACATACCGATTATATACATTTTGTCCCATCAACACGACATAACGGTCCTACACAGGTGACCTTTTACCTAGTAGCTTACTTCTGCCTATTCGACACCAGGCTCTCTGTACCCTATCTTAATCCCTGTACCTGACGTACATAAACATGTCCCCAGGCATGGCAGATTTATTCTGTATAAGGGTCACCACTTTTTTTCATCCATGGCCAACAGCTAGCTGTGCATGATCATTTTTGTTTAGAAAAGGATTAGCAAAGGATTAGCGAATGTTTTCAAAACATATCGATTCTAGAAGAAACTCTGGAGTGATTACTTTAGTATAAAAGACTCTCACTCCACCTTACAAAACAGAGGAGAATTCCTTCCAGGCTGGACCGAGACTCTGCAGGCTGATCCTTCGACAGGCAGAAACCTGACATCCCTTGCGGGGTGCCATCCTCGACGCAGAGACACGGTCCTTCATTCAAAACCATCAGGTGAGGGGTTAGCACTTCCCCGGGGGATTCTTGGCTCTATTAGGATATATCCTAGCACTTACATACACATGCTTCACATATCTAGGCTAGGTACATTTAGGTAAGCTACTCATCGCAGGAGTACGCAAACACATTTGTTTTTATATAATCTGTTTTTATTCATCTTATTAGCACTAGACTGACGCTTGATCAATAAATAATTATTCAAACCGTTCCAATCATCATTCTATGCGTATTCTGAGAAAAGTAAGCACGAGTGAGTGAGCGAAAGATACCGTATTTTTTTTCCACGATACCTGAGGAATCAGGGTTGTCATGTTCAGTGGTTGCCAGAAACTACCTACACCACTGTAGAATACAGGGGGTGGTAGTGGCACTAGCTGGTCTAACAGCTGACTCATCCTGTGGGGGTGTCGAGAGTCTGTCTCAGTTTAGGTAATCCAAAACGCGCAGGTCCTGGGGGTCCCAGGAACTACACGACATGGCGCCGCCAACGTTGGTTTGGTTCTTATATTAACAGTAAAATCTGAGTAGGTCAGTCGTGCTTTCTCAGACAGCCCTACTCACACTTTTCAGAGACGTCTGAAGTGGGAAGGGATATCCGCTTCAGCTGAACAGGTACACCCTGTGTATTGGCTGAAGGTTTGGACAAGCTTGTAAGGATTAAAGGTTCCCATATTGAGCTAAACCTTTACTTTCTTCTCCTTTCAAAATGACGGAACCTGCGAGTAGCAGTGGAAGCGCGGAAGTAGACAAATTTGCTAATGGTCTAAACATCACAGAGAACTGCAGACAGGCAGTAACTCTGAGATTGTTAGAACATGGCGTACCTGTAACAGGTGGCCATGTTACTTTCGTGATTGAGGCACACGAGGTGTTCGGATCAGAGATATTCTATTCCTGGGTCAAATTCCTGCCTGCAGATACACAGCCACATCTATTCCACGAATACATTGAAGTGGACCCACCGGAAGAATGCATCCTATACGAGGACATTGAAGTCCCGTTAACTTACCAGCAACATAAAAACTGGTTTAAAGGCACCCTAAATCACACAACTTTGGTAGTAAGACTCTGTCCGCTCAGCATAGGAGGAGCAACACGGTCGGTCTCAGCGACTTACACTTCACATCCTGAGATAGACACACTCCAAGTAGGGGAAGTGCAGCTTTCAGTTTCAAACCAAGAAAGTTGCAGGGACCTGCTTTGGCATACTTCGGGGGCTTAAACCGTTGCTTGGGTTTTTAGACCCATCCGTCAGGCAAATGATCATCCAGGCCTCCATTTTATCAAGACTGGACTATGCCAATGCACTGTACTTAGGGGTCAACAAGTCCGAAACCCTGAGATTACAGCGAGTTCAAAATGCGGCGGCTAGAACCTTGCTGGGTCTCCCCAGAACCTGCCCCACCTCTAGGGCAATCCGTCAGCTGCACTGGTTTCCTGTTGTCAATCGAGTGGAATTTAAGGTCCTCTGCACTGCTTTCAAAATCTTGACATTTTCCTCTCTGGCCATCTTGTCCAATCTGCTGTCACCTTACTCCCATACATGCCAACTTCGCTCAACGGGACAACATCTGGCGACTGTGCCCCGTATGAGGAGGGCACGGTCGGGCGGGCGCTCTTTCCGTTTCTTGGCTGCCAAGCTTTGGAATGATCTTCCATTCTCCATTCGTGCTATGGAGAACTACATGGTCTTTCGCAGAGCTTTTAAAACCCATCTCTTCCCCACAGCCTTGTGCCTTCTTCTGATCTCCAGCCTCTATGTTCTGCTTCAGCGCTGGGACGCCTCTTTGCTGAGGCAGCTGTGCGCTATACAAAACATGCTAACATAACATAACATAACTTTACAAAGAAGTAGGCAGGCTATATAGAAGCATTGTCCAGTTCATCATGCGAACACTCACATTACAACCTGCGAGAACTGCTCCACCTGGTACAGTTCAGACTCAACACACACCAATAACTAGCCCACAGAAACTAAAAGCAGTAATGGGTGCCTTCCCATCAAAAAGGGATCAAGTACCATTCTGGATCGCTCAAAAAATAGCACAGTTGGAAGCAGTATTTCCCCATAAGGGTCCCCAGGAAAAACACAGAATGTTAACAATTTGCTTGCCAATGGGAATGGTTCCCTCACTTGAGGATTGTACCACATGGGGAACAATTTTCGCTGCAGTTTACATTAGAATACACGGTACCCCTTCTATAGCAGTTATTCCTGAAGTATTGAAATAGAAACAAAATGAGTACGGGGCAGGACCTGCCCTGGACTTGGGGATGAAACTGATGGGTAATTTTGACCAAGTCTTAGCAATTATGCTGAGCAACATCAAGGGGGAAGCAGCAGCGTTGGCTATATGCCAACGCTTAAGGGAAACTGCTCCTACAAATCAGGAGCGTGCATTACCAAAAATTATCGAGGAAACCTATGCTTCACTAGGTAGAGATAGTTTGGGAGCCAAACCAGGGAAACCACAAATGGTGAGTAATTCTGACAAGGATAACTCTAAGCAAGCACCCATTTCTTCTGAAAGAAATGGGAAAAAATTCAAAATCGATCCAAAAATAACAATAAAAGAAACACTTCACGATCAAGGGGTGGGTCTCCCCAACGGGAGTCCTCTGAAAAAAGGTATAACCTTAGGAATCGTGATAACATTAGGAAACCTGACAGGTATCAGGATACTGATACACGTTCCTTTCGTTCCTTTCAGGGTTCATAAAAAGCTTGGAGAGGGAAGGACGGTCAGAACAAAAGACTGAAGATCAACCAAAGGGAAAAAGGAAAACACATCACAATTCAGATTTCATTATCAAACAGGAAGAGCAATCTAAAGCAAAGACTCAATTCAAAAAGAAGAAAGTAGCTGGATTAAAAATCAGACATGCCCAGGTTACTGAGGACTCAGCTTCTGAACGGGGAATGGGCTCTGACGATGCTAGACAACGCGGCAGAAGTAACATAAGCTCGCCAGAACCTGAAGGAATTTCTGGTGACAGCAGTATTGAATGAATACATCACAGTGAAAACACCTGATACAAGAGTGAGTGTCCCACACTGTCTACATGAAATTAATCTCCAAATAGAGGGGACATCTCAAGAAAAAATAAAGCTCTCTTTTGGGACAATTTGCCATTTGGATATGACCTCCTGTTAGCAGAAAAAGATTGGCCGCCTGAATTTGTAATGTATTGCCCAAAAGGTGAAAACCTCATTTTGCCCCGCCTTTTCCGACCTCGTTCCTGTTTCCTTAAAACACTCATATGCTCAGGAGTGGGCGCAAGCGCTAGCTCCAGCATTATACTGCAACCATGTAGGGTGGGAGGTGGAGTCCAAACACCACGAAATCTCATTAAAAACTACTCCAACTCCACAGAGACAGTACCCTTTTAAAAATGAGGCAAAGAAACAGGTCAAAGAAAAGAAATCTTAGACCAACTAGAATACCAAGGTGTGATTGAAACTTGCACCTCGTCAATGAACAACCCTTTGTTTCCCGTCATGAAACCTGACAACACATATCGTTTGGTTTTATAGTACAGACATTTGAACACATGCACAAAAACATTTGCAGTTCAGAACACACATAGTGCCGACATAATGAATAACATTGTGCAGAAGAAAGATGGATATGATACCCTGCTTTTAGAAGGCACTCTGAATAAGGTCAGGGCCATTCCCAGACAAAAACTTATTGAAGATCAGAAATCAAAAAATCCCAAAAAAAGACAACAATGAGGGCAAATTCAGAATGATAACTACATATTCAGATGGTGCTAATGCATTGAGAAGAATTTTGAAAAAGAACTGGCATATCCTTAAAACGGATGCAGTTATCAGCCAGGATATATCTAGGTTCCCGTTGATAACCTTTAGGAAAGCTAGATCCATGAGAGATACACTAGTTCGAAGTCATCAGAGTAAGGACACACAGAAATTGGGTACTATCAGAGACATGAGAGGTTTCTTTCCGTGTGGAAAGTGCAAAGCGTGCAGCAAAAGTAAGAGAGTTCTGGGATATGAGATTCCAGATATCAAAAAACAGAGAAAAATATCGAAATTCATAACCTGCAACACCTCGCATGTAGTCTATTGCTTAGTGTGCCCTTGCGGGCTAAGATACATAGGCAGCACCATTCACCCGGTGAAGGTCTGTATTCTAGAACATATGCTGGCCATTGTGAAAAAAGATGAATCCTATCCAGTAGCCCGACATTTTGCTGCCATGCATGACAGTAACAGGGATCTGGTGGAATATTTTGGCTTAGATTGTGTGACTATTAATGTACGAGGTGGGGATCGAATCCTGAAACTACGCAGATTAGAGTCCCGTTATATAATCGATCTTCAAACCAAACATCCAAAAGTCTTGAATAGCGGGGAAGAGCTGGCAGTACACTTATGAGCTCAGTTTGGAATACAAGCCGATACACAGCTTAAAAAATGAAAAATGTATAATGTGTTTTAATTATATGATGTCAGTATATGTAACTTGTTTTTGAACTAGGACCTTTATTACATTGCACGTTGGTGTAAGAAAGTCGATATACGATTGAATGCACTGTGTTTCTAAAAACCGAAACACGGCGAAATTAGGTCTGTCAAAGATAGCTGTAAACTGCATATCTAATGTTACAAGCTAAAGCCGATATACGGCAAAAGTACATGTATTAGGATGGTATTTAAGTTTTAATGCATTCTGGCAGGCGCAGGCTAAATAATTGTGATTTCAATAGTGTGTGCAATGTAATAGTGACTAAGCCAAGTTGGCGCCCATGAAAAGGGTTTAATCAAATTTTAGTCCTTTTTCAATGACAATGTAATTGGTTTTTTAAAATTTTGCCGTGGCGCGAAAGCCAGTAACACCGACGAAGGCGCTACACCGAAACGCGTTTGTGTGTTGCTTGAGGCAATAAAGATTTCCTGCAACTATCCCCCGGGAGTGCTGGCTTCTGTTTACGAGATGAGGAACAGTGGAGCTTTGACATAATTTGCGGTGCACTTCCGCGATGCTGGCACCCGTTTGAGAGTGCTTCCTGACAAAAGTGCAGCGGAGCAATAATATATATATATATATATATATATATATATTCACTGAAAAAACCATAGGTTTCAGGGACGTTATAGTTACAAATTAGCATTTAAAAACCTTTGAAATTCACTGAAAAAACCATAGGTTTTAGGGACAGTTATAGTTAGTTGGACATTGCACTCGTACAAAACCCGTGAAATTCCCCGTTATAGTTAGTCCAGCTAACTATAACTCGCGCCCCGCAATGCACTGCTGATGACGTCACATATTACATCACTCATGACATGGTCAGTGACATCACTGATGACATCACTGATGACATCTCAAATGACATCACTGATGACATCATCCAGTGACTGTGTGTTTCTGTAAAGTTTAAATATTTTTAATATATATAGGAAAAGACGTATTGAAGAATGAGTGGGTGTGTAAGTGTCTGTATGGATGATTTAGTAGGTGCGTGACTGACTCTATAAGTGAGTGATTTAACGTATCTTACTGAATGCATGGGTTAGTGACTAAACTGGGTGAATGTCTGTATCCGTCTGTCTGTTGCTGTGTAAGTGGCTGCATGTGTTTGTGAATAGCTACATGAGTGTCTATATGAGTTATTGAATGCTTGTCTGAGTATCTGTATGGGTGCCTGAGTGTTTGTGTGGGAGGGGTGTGTGCAACTCTGTGCATAGATGTGTGAGTGGGTGATTCACTGGGTGGATGGTTTCAAGAGTGCAACTGTGATAGACTGTATGGTTGGGTAAGTGTGTGTAAGAGTGTGTTAGTGAGTGAATGTATGTCCCAGTGGTACATGTGTGAGCAACTACATATGTGAAAGGCAGTATATATGTGTGTTGGAGTATATAAATAGCTATAAGCGAGAGTGAGTGATTGTGATAGTGGCTGTATGGATGAGTGTGTGCTTGTATCAGTGATTGTATAAGAGCGTAAGAATGTGCTACTATTTGTATGAGTAAGTGAGCTGGTGTGTGTATAACTGTATAGGTGAGTAAATGGTAGTGTGTTTAATTATTTGCATGACTGACTAGGTGTGTGAGTACCTCTATGGATGAGTGGCGGTGTTTGAGTGTCTATATAGGAGTATGAGTGCATATGATAGTCCTGTACTGAGTGACCGTAAGTATGAGTGACTGTACGGGTGAGTGAGTGGATGTGTGCGTAGACCTAAGAATCAGTGAGTGGGTATGTAGTTATTGGTGTTGGAGTGTCTATGGTTTTGCGAATGGCAGTCTGTAATTTAGAGTGGGTGTATCAAAGGTTATATTAGAGTGTGAGGAGGTGCATCAGATTATCACGTGGATGATGTCATCAGTGATGTCATTTGAGATGTCATCAGTGATGTCATCAGTGATGTCACTGACCATGTCATGAGTGATGTAATATGTGACGTCATCAGCAGTGCATTGCGGGCGCGAGTTATAGTTAGCTGGACTAACTATAACGGGGGAATTTCACGGGTTTTGTACGAGTGCAATGTCCAACTAACTATAACTGTCCCTAAAACCTATGGTTTTTTCAGTGAATTGCAAAGGTTTTTTAAATGCTAATTTGTAACTATAACGTCCCTGAAACCTATGGTTTTTTCAGTGAATTTCAAAGGTTTTTTAAATGCTAATTTGTAACTATAACATGTCTGAAACCTACAGTTTTTTCAGTGAATTTCAAAGGTTTTGTAAATGACAATTTTTAAATGTATTAATTGTTATATACATTTTTTTCATACTGATTTCCAAATTTTTTAGAAACAATTTTTTTTACATATTTTATTTTTTAAATTACATTGTAATTACATTTTACATTACATTACAAAAATACTTTCTCAGAATGAATTACTTTAGTTTAATTACTTTGCACATAGGCAATAGACTTTTAAGTACAGTAGTTACAGTTGTTGCAATGGGCAACACATTTTCAAACACAATGCAACATTCAGCTCAATGTGAATTTCTAGTTAAATGCAATTAGTTACTTTATGGATTACTTTTCTAACCACATTACTGGATCCTAGATTCAGTCCTGGGACATCTCCTGTAAACAGTTGAGTAAAAGCGTTTTGGTTACAGTCGTGATTTTTAAGGAATATTATTGTACTTTAAAAGTTCACACTTAGAAACTTTTTCTCATAGAATCACCAATGTTATCCTATGGAAGGAAATTCACTTAGAAGTTAAAAACTGTTATCGTTACTTTTTCTTACTCAGTGTTGGATCCTGGATCCAGCACTGGTGCATTTCCTGTAAACAGTTGAAAGAATGCGTTTAAGTCATACAGGCGATTTTTTAGGAATATTTGTAGTTTGTGAAAATCGACACTTTGAAACTTTTCTGCTGAAAACCAGACAATGGATTCCTATGGAAGGAAATTCAAGTTACTGGTAAGTACGGTTAAAATTACTTTCGAGGATCAGTACTGGGCTGAAAGATGCAGCACTGAGGTCTCTCCTGATAACAGGTGAGTAAATCGGAATTCGTATTTCGGCTGATTTTAGAGGACTATTTTAAAGTTCCAAAACTCCACACTTAGAAGAATTTCCAAGTGAAACCAGTCAATGTTAGCCTATGGAAGGAAATTCAAGTTACTGGTAAGTACGGTTAAAATTATTTTTCAGGACCAGTACTGGGCTGAAAGATGCAGCACTGAGGTCTCTCCTGATAACAGGTGAGTAAATCAGAATTCGGATTTCGGCTGATTTTAGAGGAATATTTGTATGTTTTAAAAATCAACACTTAGAAACTTTTTCAGCAAAAAGCAGGCAATGATATCCTATGGAAGGAAATTCAAGTTACTGGTAAGTACGGTTAAAATTACTTTTGAGGATCAGTACTGGGCTAAAAGATGCAGCACTGGGTTCTCTCCTGATAACAGGTGAGTAAATCGGAATTCGTATTTCGGCTGATTTTAGAGGAATATTTTAAAGTTCCAAAACTCCACACTTAGAAGAATTTCCAAGTGAAACCAGTCAATGTTAGCCTATGAAGGAAATTCAAGTTACCGGTAAGTACGGTTAAAATTACTTTTGAGGATCAGTACTGGGCTGAAAGATGCAGCACTGAGGTCTCTCCTGATAACAGGTGAGTAAATCGGAATTCGTATTTCGGCTGATTTTAGAGGAATATTTTAAAGTTCCAAAACTCCACACTTAGAAGAATTTCCAAGTGAAACCAGTCAATGTTAGCCTATGAAGGAAATTCAAGTTACCGGTAAGTACGGTTAAAATTACTTTTCAGGACCAGTACTGGGCTGAAAGATGCAGCACTGAGGTCTCTCCTGATAACAGGTGAGTAAATCAGAATTCGGATTTCGGCTGATTTTAGAGGAATATTTGTATGTTTCAAAAATCAACACTTAGAAACTTTTTCAGCAAAAAGCAGGCAATGATATCCTATGGAAGGAAATTCAAGTTACTGGTAAGTACGGTTAAAATTACTTTTGAGGATCAGTACTGGGCTGAAAGATGCAGCACTGAGGTCTCTCCTGATAACAGGTGAGTAAATCGGAATTCGTATTTCGGCTGATTTTAGAAGAATATTTTAAAGTTCCAAAACTCCACACTTAGAAGAATTTCCAAGTGAAACCAGTCAATGTTAGCCTATGAAGGAAATTCAAGTTACCGGTAAGTACGGTTAAAATTACTTTTGAGGATCAGTACTGGGCTGAAAGATGCAGCACTGAGGTCTCTCCTGATAACAGGTGAGTAAATCGGAATTCGTATTTCGGCTGATTTTAGAGGAATATTTTAAAGTTCCAAAACTCCACACTTAGAAGAATTTCCAAGTGAAACCAGTCAATGTTAGCCTATGAAGGAAATTCAAGTTACCGGTAAGTACGGTTAAAATTACTTTTCAGGACCAGTACTGGGCTGAAAGATGCAGCACTGAGGTCTCTCCTGATAACAGGTGAGTAAATCAGAATTCGGATTTCGGCTGATTTTAGAGGAATATTTGTATGTTTCAAAAATCAACACTTAGAAACTTTTTCAGCAAAAAGCAGGCAATGATATCCTATGGAAGGAAATTCAAGTTACTGGTAAGTACGGTTAAAATTACTTTTGAGGATCAGTACTGGGCTGAAAGATGCAGCACTGAGGTCTCTCCTGATAACAGGTGAGTAAATCGGAATTCGTATTTCGGCTGATTTTAGAGGAATATTTTAAAGTTCCAAAACTCCACACTTAGAAGAATTTCCAAGTGAAACCAGTCAATGTTAGCCTATGAAGGAAATTCAAGTTACCGGTAAGTACGGTTAAAATTACTTTTGAGGATCAGTACTGGGCTGAAAGATGCAGCACTGAGGTCTCTCCTGATAACAGGTGAGTAAATCGGAATTCGTATTTCGGCTGATTTTAGAGGAATATTTTAAAGTTCCAAAACTCCACACTTAGAAGAATTTCCAAGTGAAACCAGTCAATGTTAGCCTATGAAGGAAATTCAAGTTACCGGTAAGTACGGTTAAAATTACTTTTCAGGACCAGTACTGGGCTGAAAGATGCAGCACTGAGGTCTCTCCTGATAACAGGTGAGTAAATCGGAATTCGTATTTCGGCTGATTTTAGAGGAATATTTTAAAGTTCCAAAACTCCACACTTAGAAGAATTTCCAAGTGAAACCAGTCAATGTTAGCCTATGGAAGGAAATTCAAGTTACTGGTAAGTACGGTTAAAATTACTTTTGAGGATCAGTACTGGGCTGAAAGATGCAGCACTGAGGTCTCTCCTGATAACAGGTGAGTAAATCGGAATTCGTATTTCGGCTGATTTTAGAGGACTATTTTAAAGTTCCAAAACTCCACACTTAGAAGAATTTCCAAGTGAAACCAGTCAATGTTAGCCTATGGAAGGAAATTCAAGTTACTGGTAAGTACGGTTAAAATTATTTTTCAGGACCAGTACTGGGCTGAAAGATGCAGCACTGAGGTCTCTCCTGATAACAGGTGAGTAAATCAGAATTCGGATTTCGGCTGATTTTAGAGGAATATTTGTATGTTTTAAAAATCAACACTTAGAAACTTTTTCAGCAAAAAGCAGGCAATGATATCCTATGGAAGGAAATTCAAGTTACTGGTAAGTACGGTTAAAATTACTTTTGAGGATCAGTACTGGGCTAAAAGATGCAGCACTGGGTTCTCTCCTGATAACAGGTGAGTAAATCGGAATTCGTATTTCGGCTGATTTTAGAGGAATATTTTAAAGTTCCAAAACTCCACACTTAGAAGAATTTCCAAGTGAAACCAGTCAATGTTAGCCTATGAAGGAAATTCAAGTTACCGGTAAGTACGGTTAAAATTACTTTTGAGGATCAGTACTGGGCTGAAAGATGCAGCACTGAGGTCTCTCCTGATAACAGGTGAGTAAATCGGAATTCGTATTTCGGCTGATTTTAGAGGAATATTTTAAAGTTCCAAAACTCCACACTTAGAAGAATTTCCAAGTGAAACCAGTCAATGTTAGCCTATGAAGGAAATTCAAGTTACCGGTAAGTACGGTTAAAATTACTTTTCAGGACCAGTACTGGGCTGAAAGATGCAGCACTGAGGTCTCTCCTGATAACAGGTGAGTAAATCAGAATTCGGATTTCGGCTGATTTTAGAGGAATATTTGTATGTTTCAAAAATCAACACTTAGAAACTTTTTCAGCAAAAAGCAGGCAATGATATCCTATGGAAGGAAATTCAAGTTACTGGTAAGTACGGTTAAAATTACTTTTGAGGATCAGTACTGGGCTGAAAGATGCAGCACTGAGGTCTCTCCTGATAACAGGTGAGTAAATCGGAATTCGTATTTCGGCTGATTTTAGAAGAATATTTTAAAGTTCCAAAACTCCACACTTAGAAGAATTTCCAAGTGAAACCAGTCAATGTTAGCCTATGAAGGAAATTCAAGTTACCGGTAAGTACGGTTAAAATTACTTTTGAGGATCAGTACTGGGCTGAAAGATGCAGCACTGAGGTCTCTCCTGATAACAGGTGAGTAAATCGGAATTCGTATTTCGGCTGATTTTAGAGGAATATTTTAAAGTTCCAAAACTCCACACTTAGAAGAATTTCCAAGTGAAACCAGTCAATGTTAGCCTATGAAGGAAATTCAAGTTACCGGTAAGTACGGTTAAAATTACTTTTCAGGACCAGTACTGGGCTGAAAGATGCAGCACTGAGGTCTCTCCTGATAACAGGTGAGTAAATCAGAATTCGGATTTCGGCTGATTTTAGAGGAATATTTGTATGTTTCAAAAATCAACACTTAGAAACTTTTTCAGCAAAAAGCAGGCAATGATATCCTATGGAAGGAAATTCAAGTTACTGGTAAGTACGGTTAAAATTACTTTTGAGGATCAGTACTGGGCTGAAAGATGCAGCACTGAGGTCTCTCCTGATAACAGGTGAGTAAATCGGAATTCGTATTTCGGCTGATTTTAGAAGAATATTTTAAAGTTCCAAAGCTCCACACTTAGAAGAATTTCCAAGTGAAACCAGTCAATGTTAGCCTATGAAGGAAATTCAAGTTACCGGTAAGTACGGTTAAAATTACTTTTGAGGATCAGTACTGGGCTGAAAGATGCAGCACTGAGGTCTCTCCTGATAACAGGTGAGTAAATCGGAATTCGTATTTCGGCTGATTTTAGAGGAATATTTTAAAGTTCCAAAACTCCACACTTAGAAGAATTTCCAAGTGAAACCAGTCAATGTTAGCCTATGAAGGAAATTCAAGTTACCGGTAAGTACGGTTAAAATTACTTTTCAGGACCAGTACTGGGCTGAAAGATGCAGCACTGAGGTCTCTCCAGATAACAGGTGAGTAAATCAGAATTCGGATTTCGGCTGATTTTAGAGGAATATTTGTATGTTTCAAAAATCAACACTTAGAAACTTTTTCAGCAAAAAGCAGGCAATGATATCCTATGGAAGGAAATTCAAGTTACTGGTAAGTACGGTTAAAATTACTTTTGAGGATCAGTACTGGGCTGAAAGATGCAGCACTGAGGTCTCTCCTGATAACAGGTGAGTAAATCGGAATTCGTATTTCGGCTGATTTTAGAGGAATATTTTAAAGTTCCAAAACTCCACACTTAGAAGAATTTCCAAGTGAAACCAGTCAATGTTAGCCTATGAAGGAAATTCAAGTTACCGGTAAGTACGGTTAAAATTACTTTTCAGGACCAGTACTGGGCTGAAAGATGCAGCACTGAGGTCGCTCCTGATAACAGGTGAGTAAATCGGAATTCGTATTTCGGCTGATTTTAGAGGAATATTTTAAAGTTCCAAAACTCCACACTTAGAAGAATTTCCAAGTGAAACTAGTCAATGTTAGCCTATGAAGGAAATTCAAGTTACCGGTAAGTACGGTTAAAATTACTTTTGAGGATCAGTACTGGGCTGAAAGATGCAGCACTGAGGTCTCTCCTGATAACAGGTGAGTAAATCGGAATTCGTATTTCGGCTGATTTTAGAGGAATATTTTAAAGTTCCAAAACTCCACACTTAGAAGAATTTCCAAGTGAAACCAGTCAATGTTAGCCTATGAAGGAAATTCAAGTTACCGGTAAGTACGGTTAAAATTACTTTTCAGGACCAGTACTGGGCTGAAAGATGCAGCACTGAGGTCTCTCCTGATAACAGGTGAGTAAATCAGAATTCGGATTTCGGCTGATTTTAGAGGAATATTTGTATGTTTCAAAAATCAACACTTAGAAACTTTTTCAGCAAAAAGCAGGCAATGATATCCTATGGAAGGAAATTCAAGTTACTGGTAAGTACGGTTAAAATTACTTTTGAGGATCAGTACTGGGCTGAAAGATGCAGCACTGAGGTCTCTCCTGATAACAGGTGAGTAAATCGGAATTCGTATTTCGGCTGATTTTAGAGGAATATTTTAAAGTTCCAAAACTCCACACTTAGAAGAATTTCCAAGTGAAACCAGTCAATGTTAGCCTATGAAGGAAATTCAAGTTACCGGTAAGTACGGTTAAAATTACTTTTGAGGATCAGTACTGGGCTGAAAGATGCAGCACTGAGGTCTCTCCTGATAACAGGTGAGTAAATCGGAATTCGTATTTCGGCTGATTTTAGAGGAATATTTTAAAGTTCCAAAACTCCACACTTAGAAGAATTTCCAAGTGAAACCAGTCAATGTTAGCCTATGAAGGAAATTCAAGTTACCGGTAAGTACGGTTAAAATTACTTTTCAGGACCAGTACTGGGCTGAAAGATGCAGCACTGAGGTCTCTCCTGATAACAGGTGAGTAAATCAGAATTCGGATTTCGGCTGATTTTAGAGGAATATTTGTATGTTTCAAAAATCAACACTTAGAAACTTTTTCAGCAAAAAGCAGGCAATGATATCCTATGGAAGGAAATTCAAGTTACTGGTAAGTACGGTTAAAATTACTTTTGAGGATCAGTACTGGGCTGAAAGATGCAGCACTGAGGTCTCTCCTGATAACAGGTGAGTAAATCGGAATTCGTATTTCGGCTGATTTTAGAAGAATATTTTAAAGTTCCAAAACTCCACACTTAGAAGAATTTCCAAGTGAAACCAGTCAATGTTAGCCTATGAAGGAAATTCAAGTTACCGGTAAGTACGGTTAAAATTACTTTTGAGGATCAGTACTGGGCTGAAAGATGCAGCACTGAGGTCTCTCCTGATAACAGGTGAGTAAATCGGAATTCGTATTTCGGCTGATTTTAGAGGAATATTTTAAAGTTCCAAAACTCCACACTTAGAAGAATTTCCAAGTGAAACCAGTCAATGTTAGCCTATGAAGGAAATTCAAGTTACCGGTAAGTACGGTTAAAATTACTTTTCAGGACCAGTACTGGGCTGAAAGATGCAGCACTGAGGTCTCTCCTGATAACAGGTGAGTAAATCAGAATTCGGATTTCGGCTGATTTTAGAGGAATATTTGTATGTTTCAAAAATCAACACTTAGAAACTTTTTCAGCAAAAAGCAGGCAATGATATCCTACGGAAGGAAATTCAAGTTACTGGTAAGTACGGTTAAAATTACTTTTGAGGATCAGTACTGGGCTGAAAGATGCAGCACTGAGGTCTCTCCTGATAACAGGTGAGTAAATCGGAATTCGTATTTCGGCTGATTTTAGAGGAATATTTTAAAGTTCCAAAACTCCACACTTAGAAGAATTTCCAAGTGAAACCAGTCAATGTTAGCCTATGAAGGAAATTCAAGTTACCGGTAAGTACGGTTAAAATTACTTTTGAGGATCAGTACTGGGCTGAAAGATGCAGCACTGAGGTCTCTCCTGATAACAGGTGAGTAAATCGGAATTCGTATTTCGGCTGATTTTAGAGGAATATTTTAAAGTTCCAAAACTCCACACTTAGAAGAATTTCCAAGTGAAACCAGTCAATGTTAGCCTATGAAGGAAATTCAAGTTACCGGTAAGTACGGTTAAAATTACTTTTCAGGACCAGTACTGGGCTGAAAGATGCAGCACTGAGGTCTCTCCTGATAACAGGTGAGTAAATCGGAATTCGTATTTCGGCTGATTTTAGAGGAATATTTTAAAGTTCCAAAACTCCACACTTAGAAGAATTTCCAAGTGAAACCAGTCAATGTTAGCCTATGAAGGAAATTCAAGTTACCGGTAAGTACGGTTAAAATTACTTTTCAGGACCAGTACTGGGCTGAAAGATGCAGCACTGAGGTCTCTCCAGATAACAGGTGAGTAAATCAGAATTCGGATTTCGGCTGATTTTAGAGGAATATTTGTATGTTTCAAAAATCAACACTTAGAAACTTTTTCAGCAAAAAGCAGGCAATGATATCCTATGGAAGGAAATTCAAGTTACTGGTAAGTACGGTTAAAATTACTTTTGAGGATCAGTACTGGGCTGAAAGATGCAGCACTGAGGTCTCTCCTGATAACAGGTGAGTAAATCGGAATTCGTATTTCGGCTGATTTTAGAGGAATATTTTAAAGTTCCAAAACTCCACACTTAGAAGAATTTCCAAGTGAAACCAGTCAATGTTAGCCTATGAAGGAAATTCAAGTTACCGGTAAGTACGGTTAAAATTACTTTTCAGGACCAGTACTGGGCTGAAAGATGCAGCACTGAGGTCGCTCCTGATAACAGGTGAGTAAATCGGAATTCGTATTTCGGCTGATTTTAGAGGAATATTTTAAAGTTCCAAAACTCCACACTTAGAAGAATTTCCAAGTGAAACCAGTCAATGTTAGCCTATGAAGGAAATTCAAGTTACCGGTAAGTACGGTTAAAATTACTTTTCAGGACCAGTACTGGGCTGAAAGATGCAGCACTGAGGTCTCTCCTGATAACAGGTGAGTAAATCAGAATTCGGATTTCGGCTGATTTTAGAGGAATATTTGTATAGTTTCAAAACTCAACACTTAGAAGACATTTTCAAGCAAAACGCAGGCAATGATATCCTATGGAAGGAAATTCAAGTTACTGGTAAGTACGGTTAAAATTACTTTTGAGGATCAGTACTGGGCTGAAAGATGCAGCACTGAGGTCTCTCCTGATAACAGGTGAGTAAATCGGAATTCGTATTTCGGCTGATTTTAGAGGAATATTTTAAAGTTCCAAAACTCCACACTTAGAAGAATTTCCAAGTGAAACCAGTCAATGTTAGCCTATGAAGGAAATTCAAGTTACCGGTAAGTACGGTTAAAATTACTTTTGAGGATCAGTACTGGGCTGAAAGATGCAGCACTGAGGTCTCTCCTGATAACAGGTGAGTAAATCGGAATTCGTATTTCGGCTGATTTTAGAGGGATATTTTAAAGTTCCAAAACTCCACACTTAGAAGAATTTCCAAGTGAAACCAGTCAATGTTAGCCTATGAAGGAAATTCAAGTTACCGGTAAGTACGGTTAAAATTACTTTTCAGGACCAGTACTGGGCTGAAAGATGCAGCACTGAGGTCTCTCCTGATAACAGGTGAGTAAATCGGAATTCGTATTTCGGCTGATTTTAGAAGAATATTTTAAAGTTCCAAAACTCCACACTTAGAAGAATTTCCAAGTGAAACCAGTCAATGTTAGCCTATGAAGGAAATTCAAGTTACCGGTAAGTACGGTTAAAATTACTTTTGAGGATCAGTACTGGGCTGAAAGATGCAGCACTGAGGTCTCTCCTGATAACAGGTGAGTAAATCGGAATTCGTATTTCGGCTGATTTTAGAGGAATATTTTAAAGTTCCAAAACTCCACACTTAGAAGAATTTCCAAGTGAAACCAGTCAATGTTAGCCTATGAAGGAAATTCAAGTTACCGGTAAGTACGGTTAAAATTACTTTTCAGGACCAGTACTGGGCTGAAAGATGCAGCACTGAGGTCTCTCCTGATAACAGGTGAGTAAATCGGAATTCGTATTTCGGCTGATTTTAGAGGAATATTTTAAAGTTCCAAAACTCCACACTTAGAAGAATTTCCAAGTGAAACCAGTCAATGTTAGCCTATGAAGGAAATTCAAGTTACCGGTAAGTACGGTTAAAATTACTTTTCAGGACCAGTACTGGGCTGAAAGATGCAGCACTGAGGTCTCTCCAGATAACAGGTGAGTAAATCAGAATTCGGATTTCGGCTGATTTTAGAGGAATATTTGTATGTTTCAAAAATCAACACTTAGAAACTTTTTCAGCAAAAAGCAGGCAATGATATCCTATGGAAGGAAATTCAAGTTACTGGTAAGTACGGTTAAAATTACTTTTGAGGATCAGTACTGGGCTGAAAGATGCAGCACTGAGGTCTCTCCTGATAACAGGTGAGTAAATCGGAATTCGTATTTCGGCTGATTTTAGAGGAATATTTTAAAGTTCCAAAACTCCACACTTAGAAGAATTTCCAAGTGAAACCAGTCAATGTTAGCCTATGAAGGAAATTCAAGTTACCGGTAAGTACGGTTAAAATTACTTTTCAGGACCAGTACTGGGCTGAAAGATGCAGCACTGAGGTCGCTCCTGATAACAGGTGAGTAAATCGGAATTCGTATTTCGGCTGATTTTAGAGGAATATTTTAAAGTTCCAAAACTCCACACTTAGAAGAATTTCCAAGTGAAACCAGTCAATGTTAGCCTATGAAGGAAATTCAAGTTACCGGTAAGTACGGTTAAAATTACTTTTCAGGACCAGTACTGGGCTGAAAGATGCAGCACTGAGGTCTCTCCTGATAACAGGTGAGTAAATCGGAATTCGGATTTCGGCTGATTTTAGAGGAATATTTGTATGTTTCAAAACTCAACACTTAGAAGACTTTTCCAGCAAAAAGCAGGCAATGATATCCTATGGAAGGAAATTCAAGTTACTGGTAAGTACGGTTAAAATTACTTTTGAGGATCAGTACTGGGCTGAAAGATGCAGCACTGAGGTCTCTCCTGATAACAGGTGAGTAAATCGGAATTCGTATTTCGGCTGATTTTAGAGGAATATTTTAAAGTTCCAAAACTCCACACTTAGAAGAATTTCCAAGTGAAACCAGTCAATGTTAGCCTATGAAGGAAATTCAAGTTACCGGTAAGTACGGTTAAAATTACTTTTGAGGATCAGTACTGGGCTGAAAGATGCAGCACTGAGGTCTCTCCTGATAACAGGTGAGTAAATCGGAATTCGTATTTCGGCTGATTTTAGAGGGATATTTTAAAGTTCCAAAACTCCACACTTAGAAGAATTTCCAAGTGAAACCAGTCAATGTTAGCCTATGAAGGAAATTCAAGTTACCGGTAAGTACGGTTAAAATTACTTTTCAGGACCAGTACTGGGCTGAAAGATGCAGCACTGAGGTCTCTCCTGATAACAGGTGAGTAAATCAGAATTCGGATTTCGGCTGATTTTAGAGGAATATTTGTATGTTTCAAAAATCAACACTTAGAAACTTTTTCAGCAAAAAGCAGGCAATGATATCCTATGGAAGGAAATTCAAGTTACTGGTAAGTACGGTTAAAATTACTTTTGAGGATCAGTACTGGGCTGAAAGATGCAGCACTGAGGTCTCTCCTGATAACAGGTGAGTAAATCGGAATTCGTATTTCGGCTGATTTTAGAAGAATATTTTAAAGTTCCAAAACTCCACACTTAGAAGAATTTCCAAGTGAAACCAGTCAATGTTAGCCTATGAAGGAAATTCAAGTTACCGGTAAGTACGGTTAAAATTACTTTTGAGGATCAGTACTGGGCTGAAAGATGCAGCACTGAGGTCTCTCCTGATAACAGGTGAGTAAATCGGAATTCGTATTTCGGCTGATTTTAGAGGAATATTTTAAAGTTCCAAAACTCCACACTTAGAAGAATTTCCAAGTGAAACCAGTCAATGTTAGCCTATGAAGGAAATTCAAGTTACCGGTAAGTACGGTTAAAATTACTTTTCAGGACCAGTACTGGGCTGAAAGATGCAGCACTGAGGTCTCTCCTGATAACAGGTGAGTAAATCAGAATTCGGATTTCGGCTGATTTTAGAGGAATATTTGTATGTTTCAAAAATCAACACTTAGAAACTTTTTCAGCAAAAAGCAGGCAATGATATCCTTCGGAAGGAAATTCAAGTTACTGGTAAGTACGGTTAAAATTACTTTTGAGGATCAGTACTGGGCTGAAAGATGCAGCACTGAGGTCTCTCCTGATAACAGGTGAGTAAATCGGAATTCGTATTTCGGCTGATTTTAGAGGAATATTTTAAAGTTCCAAAACTCCACACTTAGAAGAATTTCCAAGTGAAACCAGTCAATGTTAGCCTATGAAGGAAATTCAAGTTACCGGTAAGTACGGTTAAAATTACTTTTGAGGATCAGTACTGGGCTGAAAGATGCAGCACTGAGGTCTCTCCTGATAACAGGTGAGTAAATCGGAATTCGTATTTCGGCTGATTTTAGAGGAATATTTTAAAGTTCCAAAACTCCACACTTAGAAGAATTTCCAAGTGAAACCAGTCAATGTTAGCCTATGAAGGAAATTCAAGTTACCGGTAAGTACGGTTAAAATTACTTTTCAGGACCAGTACTGGGCT
>CAWUFW010026490.1:0-33116 GCA_963921515.1 Calotriton arnoldi
ACATGCCCTGAACTGAACAGTTGCACATCACAGTGGTCATGTGCACAACACACAAAGGATTCTGTCCCCATGTACACGTGCACAGCCTGGGAGTGGCTGCCCCCAAGTGCTACCGAAAAACCACATGTTATGAGCTATAGAACCTGACCAGGAATGTTGTAATTTTTAATGTACAATTTTTATAACATTCGAAGTTTGTGATCAATGATATATCTTGCTGTGCTAGGTCATTATGGACTATGGGGCTGATTCCGATTCGGGCAGGAAATCTCTCCGACCGAGCCGGACCCGGAGAGATTTCCGACCGAATCGGACCCTAGCAGCCTGACCGAACGAGTACGATGCGTACGATGCATACGTATGCTATCGGACTCGATTCGGTCGGACTCCCATTGAAGTCAATGGGAGCCGGTCATACAACGCGTACGTGGGCTCGCATTGACTCAATGGGTGCGAGGCGAACAAGGGTGCCCCCTAAAGCGGGTACGCGTTGAAGCGACTCGCGCCGTACATGCACAGGTAGGGGGGACCCATGGGTCCCCCCTGTGTGCGACTCACGTGGCTACGGGTACAGGGGGGTCCGACACGGACCCCCAAAGTGCGGCTCCGACTGCTCTTTGGAGCCGGACTGCACGAGTCGGTCGGACTGCTCGAGGCGCGCATCGTACTTGCCCGGCCGGGGAACGTCTCCATTGCGCGGTGCGAGGCGCATCCGTGCGAGTCGGTCGGAGCGGTTGGGACCCGCGAACGAGTCGGTCGGCGAATTCGCACGCGCTCGCATCGTACTCGCTCGCCCGGACGCACGTACGAATCGGTCGATAAAAAGGGCTCCGAATCGGATCCGGTTCAGCCGAATCCGATTCGGTGCCCTACCAGCCGAGATCGGAATCGACCCCTTTATGTTTTTAACTGCCAGATTCCCATGAATTTTTTCTTTTATTAATCTTAACTACACTGTTTTATAAATATGCTATGAAATTTTAAAACTGGGATGTTTGTTTGTCAAACTTTTATGGTCTTTGGAACCGAATAAAGTTATTCTTGACTTGACTTGTATGCTTAATAGCAGCAATTCTGAGAGTCTGAGTCTCATAGCCATTCCTCCCCCTTTTTTATCCATTTATGAACATGTCAGCGTGCCTCTGACTTCTGAAGGATAATGGTGGTTGTGGGAAATGTTGCTCCTTATTGGATTGGAACATAATATAATAAAACTGCTTACAGATTAACTGCTCCCAGTGAGGCATACAATATAATAATTTATAAGTATATCGAAAAAATCTCAAACATTTATTTTTCATGATTACTAGGCCCATTGCACAGGGGAAAAAATTCAATATCCCTTGGACTGTTAAAAAAGTGCCAAGTCTAAGCACTGGAAACCACTGGCACAAATTAAACACTGCTTTAGACACCTGAAACATAAAACAATGGGCACAGCTTTTCATGATACAGCCCCTGTTTTTTTCATTATTATTTCACTTTTTCATTGATTGAAGGTAGTATAATTTCTAAGGAAACTTTGTACAAAGTAGAAACATAGAAGGCGGCACAACCAACAATGAATGGTTTAAATGGGAATACTAAGGGATGTGCAAAGTAATGTTGACAAAATGTTATAGGAGATCCTTACATAATTGGTGTCTCACAGTAAAGAACTCCAGAAGCGCCTTTTTGCATGCTGGAACATAGAACAAAACTGGGGCACAGCCCTTAAACACAGGTGTTTCTCATAAATGGAATGGCCATAATAAAAGATGAAGACTTTTAATTGCAACCAATGGGTATACTTAGGATTGGTCTCTTCAGAGTGCAGTAGTGTACATGTTTTGCACTAAGGGCCTCATTACGATGTCAGTCAAAATGACCGTCCGACCGACTCGTCCTCGGAAACATTCCGACCGACTAGACTGTGACCTGTCTGCCTGCCCTATTATGATGCATAGCAGGTAAACCTCCGACTGAGGGGCCAATTCCGATTTGGGCCGAAAAACGTACCGACCGACTCGGTACGGGAATTTAGTCCGACCGACACGTACCGGCGCTGCCCGATCCGCATAGTACGATGCAATGCATGTGAATTATGACCAACTTGTACGGAACACAAGCCGAACGACCGAACCGCACGGAAACCAGCTATCCGGCCGGGAAACCACGCAAATCGAACCGACCGACACGCACCAGGAATGAACCCGACAGAAACGTACCCGCAAACTCCGACCCGCGCAGTACGATGCAATGTGTGGAAAACCAGACCGAGTCGCACGGAGCTCAAGCCGTACGACCGACACGCATACAAAACGGAGCCGAAGTAACCCAATACTCCGCGACCGACGCGTACGCCGCACATGAAACACAGCAGAAACACTGCTTGAAAGACTCGGAGAAGCTCGCACGAGACAACTGCAGCGTCCTACTCGGTCAGAAGAACGTCTCCTACATGCCCCAAAACTACAAAGGAAAAAATACAAAAAAAAGGGCCAAACAAGCAATCACAAAGTCAATAAATACTGGGGGGGGGGAAATGGAACAAAGACACACCCACAACTCCACCCATATAAAGGCCACAAATCCCTACCATGATTCTTTGCAAATTCAACTGACCTGCCAGCACAGAACACCATCAGACAGCAACAACAAACACACCCACAACTCATCCATCACACAAGCCACACACCATTAGCACCTCCCTAATAGCACCCTCACATACACCCAGCAAAACTGACACTCACCTACCCTCACTTGCACACTCACACACACATCAATACCCACCACCACCCATCACCATGCCCCAAAGAAGAATCCAAAGTTCCTAGACAGTGAATTGGAAGTGCTGGTAGATGAAATCCTCAGGGTAGAGCCACACTTGTTTGGTACACTGGTCCAACAGACCCCCATGTCGCAGAAAACCAAGATGTGGGAGAGGATCGTCGACAGGGTGAACGCACAATCACCATGTTTGCGCACAAAGGAAGACATCCAGAACAGGTGGTATGATGTGCGCAGGAGGGTCAAGGCCCTACTCAAGAAGGATTACACCTTGAGCCATCGCACCGGCAGTGGCCCTCCTGCCAAACCAGTATACCTCAGGCCCTGGGAGGAGAAGGTGCGGGCCATCCTACCACCAGAGAGCGTACATGGACTATCAAACATCCCAGAGCCTGGTTAGTACACAACCAATATACCCAATATCGTGTGACAATACACACACATCACTGTCAAGGGGATAGTCAAACCATGCACCGTTAGCAAAGCCACAGTAACCAAAACATAGTCATCACAAGATGTGTATGTTAGTTAGACAAACACAATACCTGCCATCCCATAGTGATATGTCACTGTGTCATGACATGTACAAACCCAACAACAAATAGAGCAAGGCAGCGTCACAAATCTAACCAACAAACACTGTCAGACATTTTGCCACCACTAGAACACCACCTCACAGGGAAGCTCACTGAAAGGAAGGAATTCTGTGTATGCTGGTGAAGTCAGTGTAGCCAATAGCATGATGGGAGTTGTAGTCACAGATATTGGTCACCCTCACAATTGGCCCATCAACACCACTCTGAACCATGCTCACATCACAGGGAGTGGAAAAGAACTGACAAGATGGCTGACACTGGGTACTGCCTTGGGGAGCACAAGGCCCTGCTGGGAACTGTGCACCAACTAACAGCAGGACACCACTGACTGACATCCTGAAAGCCAACGTGCACTCCCTGCAATGGAAGCACGTTCCATGGTGGGATATCTGGCTGGGTGGGAAGGAGGACTGACAGCACTGACCATAGTTACCAGCAGCTGTTCTCACACACACCCTTAACACAAACTCCACACAACTCACCTGGGAGAATGCATTGCCTCACACTCTAATTAAATATCCCACAAAGAACCACCACCCTGGGTTATGCTGTGTGAAGCACAGGGACACTTTTGGGACTTGTAACCAAACTAACGCCAGGACAACACTGTCAGCCATCCTGTCAGCACAGGCACACTACCCCACAGGGAAGCAGAGTCAAAAGGAAGGAAGTATGGGCATGCTGGGAAGGGGGTGTAGGCAATAGCATGATGGGAGTGGTAGTCACAGCTCAACATCCCCCACCCGCATGGCCCAGCAAGCTCACACTGAAGCATGCACACCTCACATGGAGTGAAAAGCCACTTCAAAGATGTCTGACACTGGTGCTCTGTTGTGGGGAGCACAAGGCCCTGCTGGGAACTGGGCACCAACAAACAACAGGACACCACTGTCAGCCATCTTGCCATTGCTGTCACACTCACACACAGTGAAGTCCACTCAAAAGGAAGGAAGTATGGGCATGCTAGGAAGGGGGGTGTAGGCAATAGCATGATGGGAGTGGTAGTCACAGATCAACATCCCCCACCCGCATGGCCCAGCAAGCTCACACTGAAGCATGCACACCTCACAGGGAGTGAAAAGCCACTTCAAAGATGTCTGACACTGGTGCTCTGTTGTGGGGAGCACAAGGCCCTGCTGGGAACTGGGCACCAACAAACAACAGGACACCACTGTCAGCCAACTTGCCATTGCTGTCACACTCACACACAGTGAAGTCCACTCAAAAGGAAGGAAGTATGGGCATGCTGGGAAGGGGGGTGTAGGCAATAGCATGATGGGAGTGGTAGTCACAGCTCAACATCCCCCACCCGCATGGCCCAGCAAGCTCACACTGAAGCATGCCCACCTCACAGGGAGTGAAAAGCCACTTCAAAGATGTCTGACACTGGTGCTCTGTTGTGGGGAGCACAAGGCCCTGCTGGGAACTGCGCACCAACAAACAACAGGACACCACTGTCAGCCATCTTGCCATTGCTGTCACACTCACACACAGTGAAGTCCACTCAAAAGGAAGGAAGTATGGGCATGCTGGGAAGGGGGGTGTAGGCAATAGCATGATGGGAGTGGTAGTCACAGCTCAACATCCCCCACCCGCATGGCCCAGCAAGCTCACACTGAAGCATGCACACCTCACAGGGAGTGAAAAGCCACTTCAAAGATGTCTGACACCGGTGCTCTGTTGTGGGGAGCACAAGGCCCTGCTGGGAACTGGGCACCAACAAACAACAGGACACCACTGTCAGCCATCTTGCCATTGCTGTCACACTCACACACAGTGAAGTCCACTTAAAAGTAAGGAAGTATGGGCATGCTGGGAAGGGGGGTGTAGGCAATAGCATGATGGGAGTGGTAGTCACAGCTCAACATCCCCCACCCGCATGGCCCAGCAAGCTCACACTGAAGCATGCACACCTCACAGGGAGTGAAAAGCCACTTCAAAGATGTCTGACAATGGTGCTCTGTTGTGGGGAGCACAAGGCCCTGCTGGGAACTGGGTACCAACCAACAGCAGGACACCACTGACTGACATCCTGAGAGTCAACCATGCACCCACTGCAATGGTGGCATGCTTCATGGTGGGATAACTGGGCTGGGGGGAGAAGGAGGGCCGGATGTCAACCAAATACCACCAATGCTGGCCATGCACACACCTCAACATTCACATTGAAATGCTTCAGGTTGGCAGGACAATGTGCTACACCAATATCAACCTCTGACTGTAACAACTTAGGACAATGCAATGTACAGGCCTGCATCCAGAGGTACAGTCACAACTGTCAGGTGTTTGAACCATTGATGCCTGTAGAAACATAACATACAGTGTGTGTCTCTTCCAAAAACAGGTGATGATGGGGACACAGCAGCAGACGATGAGGAGTCCCTGTCCCAGGCTCCGGGGGCCCCTGAGCTCTTTGGTGTGGAGCAGCCTCTGCCCTCCTCAGATGGCGAAGACCTACCTGCCCCCTCCGGTGTGAGTCATCATGCAGCACCAGCAGGACCACCATCTGCACCCCCTGCACCCACTCCTCCAACATCTGCCAACACACAGACTACCCCCGCCGACACGGACAGACCAAGGACCACCAATGACAACAGCACAGGTACCCCGGCCCACCGTGAAGCAACGGACAACAACCCCAGTACCAACCCCCAAGGGGGCCTAGGGTCACCTGTGCGTGCCACCGCAGGTCCCGCACGTGTGGCCAGGGGTGGTGGGAGGGGTGGTAGGCAGAGGTCGCTGTTTGCAGAGGGGTCTGGACTGCATGATGACCCACAACTGGTACGCATTGCTGATGCATACCAGAATAGCACCGGAGAGGTCAGCCAGGTAGTGGGGATCCTCAAGGACATTCAACAGCAGCAGGCTGCCCATCATGCCCGCTTGGACTCCCACATGTCCCGTGTGGAGACACACATGTCTCGCATGGAGTCCAAGTGGGACACATTGCAAGAACTGACAGCGGTACATAGGGACATATTGACATGCCTCCGCCAGATTAGCACCAACATGGCCACACCTACCTGTGTGCCCACAACATCTGGTGCCGCAACAACTGCAACTGCCACAGGGAGGGAGGATGACTCTGGTGGAGAGTCCTCTGCACCACAGCAGCCTGCATGTGAGGGTCCCCCCCGAAAGAAGAGGGGTCGT
Source organism: Calotriton arnoldi (assembly GCA_963921515.1). Taxonomy (NCBI): domain Eukaryota; kingdom Metazoa; phylum Chordata; class Amphibia; order Caudata; family Salamandridae; genus Calotriton; species Calotriton arnoldi. The sequence continues at coordinate 6,519 of CAWUFW010026490.1, forward strand.
CCGAGGAAGGAGAACTGAGAGGCCGATGGCCATGTATATCCCCCAGGAACCCAACACCTGTTCTGGAAATCCACCTTTGTGTGCAAACTGTTCACCCTGTCGAATGCAACCCAACTCTCCCACATGACATGGGGAGTTTAAGTAGGACCAATGTATCAGACGACTGTGAACTTTACTCAGGACATTTCTGCTACCAACACTTCCAACTCATCTGGGAACTTTGGATTCCAATCCCAATGTACAGCAACCACCATCCTGTGCACTATAATAATAATAATAATAATAGTTCATTTGTAGAGCGCCTGGCTACCCCAAAAGGTGTGTCCCCGCGCTAGAAGCAAAAACTGCATGAAAGACTGCTGGGCTAATGTTTATACAACCAGGTTTTCAGTCCTCTGCGGAAGGTAGGTTCAGATTTCTCTGCGCGTAGCCATAGAGGTAGTGTATTCCAGTTCTTGGCCGCTAGGTAGCCAAAAGATCGGTCGCCCATCCTAGCTTTCCTTATCCTGGGGACCTTGAGCAGGTGTGCTCCTGTCGATCTAAGTTGACGGCTGGGATTGTATGGAGTGAGAAAGTCATGTAAGTAGCTGGAGCCTTTCCCTTGTAGGCTCCTGTGACAAAAACACATGGCCTTAAAAATAACTCTTTTCTCGATAGGCAGCCAGTGTAGGGAGTCTAGAGCTTTAGTCGTGGAAGCACGGCTAGAAAGATTGAGAACAAGGCGTGCCGCTGCTTTTTTAATACGTTGGAGATGCATCATGCAGTCTTTTGGCGCCCCTAAATAGAGGATGTTCCCATAATCGAGTTGTGAGGTCACCAGAGTGTGAACTAAGGTTTTTCTGGCTGATACAGGGAGGACGTCAAGGGGTTTTTTCAGCATCCTCAAGGTGCTGAAGCATCTCCCTGCCACTTTCCTGGTTTGGGACTCAAAAGAAAGTTTGGTGTCGAGCCATACTCCTAGGTTTTTAACCTCGGTTTTGGGCTCCGGGATAGACCCCAGTGTTTGAGGCCACCAGGCTGTATCCCAGATGGAGGGTGATTTCCCAATGATCATGACCTCCGTCTTACTACCATTCAGTTTAAGGCAGTGGTTGGACATCCAGGAGGCCAGATCATTGAGACATGAGGAGAATTGTAGCTCAGATTCGCCAGAGTCTTTTGCCAGGGTCACCACAAGCTGAGTGTCGTCAGCATACGACACCATGGAGATCTTGTAGTTGTCCATAATCTTGGCCAACGGTCCAATGTATAGGTTAAAAAGGGTGGGACTCAGAATAGATCCCTGTGGGACCCCTTGGCGGAGTGGAAGGGGTTTGGAGCAATGGGGGTTTTGTACAATTTGGAAGCTGCGATCTTCCAGGTAAGACCGTATCCACTGTAGCGCTACCCCATTAAGACCACACACCTTTAAGCGTTGGATGAGGAGCCAGTGGGATACCGTGTCGAAGGCGGCGCTTAGGTCCAGCAGGACCAAGGCCACCATCTGACCAGCATCCGCTCGCCTCCGTAGGGTCTCTGTTGCGAAGAGGAGAGCGGATTCAGTAGAGAAGGATGCTCTAAAGCCAGACTGCGTCGGATGAAGGAGGTTGTGTGTATTGATATGCTCCACCAATTGCTTGTTCACAACCTTTTCAGTGAGTTTAGATATGTAGGGGAGCAAGGAGATGGGACGTAGGTTCTCCAATAGCTCAGGATTGGCTGAGGGCTTTTTCTTTAGAGGTATAACAATCGCGTGACATGGGGAGTTTAAGTTGGACCAATGTATCAGATGACTGTGGACTTTACTCAGGACATTTCTGCTACCAACACTTCCAACTCATCTGGGAACTTTGGATTCCAATCCCAATGTACAGCACCCACCATCCTGTGCACTATCCTCACACATGTATGTAAATAAACTCACTAATACACCATACTTGCCTCTGTTGTGATTTCAACCTTGTTTTTGTCATGGAGATGATGATCTGCTAAATGACACTGTGCATGCTAACTGCTACAGCAAGTTCAACACCGTCATGTGAGTCATGGCGACGTGACACATATGAGGGAGCCACACCACTAGGGCTACACAACACATACACACCAGGGCCATCTGACTCATCGCCTACACTGATGTTGCCAGGAAATACAGTGGAATGCACAGACACCACACCTATTCAGAGTCTGTGTTAACTAGCCCACAGGTGAAGTAAGCTAATGTCAGTCAGATGTGTGACCACAGACAACGCACATCCCAAAGTGAAGCACAGGTTTATTACACATTTGCAACATGTTGTTTCCAGTACAGATGCAAGGTAATCCCACGTGGCAGTGGCCACACAGTCACCAAGTGTATAGGAAATAAAGTCCAGGGGTGTGTGGCACATCACCTGCAGGGAAACGACTGCTCCCACCCTGGAAGTTGAATCATGGTGTCGGGGAATCACAGTTGACCAAACAACTCTGAAAGTACCCTGTGAAGGACAGACATGACACACAGTCAAAAGCACTGAAGAACAGGACAGAACTGCAATACTTATGCCCAATACATGTCACAAGATACCTACACAAAACCAAGTTAGCATGTCAACACTGTTGGGGAGTACAGACTACCTGTAAGGACACATCGCTGCACGCATACAGTCAAGTAGCACATGGCCACATTCAAACAGCAACAGAGCACCACCAACACATATCATGCAAACTCAAATCATTGACATACCAACTCTGTATACTCACATTCAGCTGAAGAAGTTGGTGATGAGCTGTGTGCGGACATCCCCCTCATCATCATCATCATCACTGGCATCGTGGCCCAGGCCAGGATCCTCCACAGGTGGCGGATGTTGGTCATCGTCATCCAGGATGAGAGGCAACTCCTTCTGCACTGCCAGGTTGTGTAGCATGCAGCAGACGATGAAAATCTTGCACACCTTTGCAGGGGCATATGGGAGGGCCCCTCCTGTCTTGTCCAGGCAGCGAAAGCGGCTCTTCAGGAGACCAAATGTCCGCTCGATCACTCTCCTGGTCCGACCATGTGCCTCATTGTAGCGCATCTGGGCTGGTGTCACAGGGTTCCTGAGGGGTGTCAGCAACCACGGCATGTTGGGGTATCCGGAGTCACCTACATACAGACAATTGCACATTAGCTGAGTTGGAGAAAAGGGTGGAATACAACATTGCAGAACACACACAATGGTACAAAGTCAGTACACACCAACAAGCCAGGCACGCTGGTTCTGCATCTGTGACATCATCCTCGGGATGCGACTACTCCTCATCACGTAGGCATCGTGTGCAGAACCGGGGAAACGTGCACACACATGTGAGATGCACATAACTGTAAGACATACCACCAGGGCATTGATGGAATGGTAATGTTTCCTGTTCCTGTATGCCTGCTCATGTGCCTGTGGTGGTACCAAAGCCACATGTGTCCCATCAATGGAGCCGATGACATGTGGCATCCTCCCCAGGGCATAGAAGTCACTCTTCACGTCAGTGAGTTGTTGACGTTTAGGGAAATAGATGTACTGGTTCAAGTATCTCAACATCGCCTCCAAAACATCGCGTAGCACACGGCTGACCATGGTCTGTGACATCCCACTAGCAGACGCCACAGTGTGTTGAAAGGTACCGGTGGCAAAGAAGTGTAGGGCTGCCATCACCTTCACCTTGGGGGTCAGCGCTGCTGGGTATGGCCGGCCAGGTTGCAAATGTGGGGCCAACTGCACCACCAATTTCTCAATAAGCGGCCTGTTGAAGCGGTACCGTCGGATGCAGTCACGTTCAACCATGGTTGCAAGGTCAGGGAATGGTCTATGGACAGCTGGTGCCCTGCAGTGCATAGGTGAACAAAGAAAGATTGTCAGTCACCCCACATATGTGGCATTGACCATACTCAATATCACATGATACATCATTACGAGACACAAGTACTTGATGTGTGTGCCGTTCTGTATGGACATATATGGCACCTACATGGCCAACATCTAACATCTCAGTTCAACATGTGTTGACAACAAGTTCCAGGTTGTGCTATGGGAAATCATTCGGATGTGTCACAGTACCCATGTACTGCTGTCACGTTCCAAACACACACCACAGTGACAAGTGAGGACAGATGTGCCCCAGGCATCACAGCTCTTTGACAGGTAGATTCCCAGGGACCCTGTATTGCCACATGGACACTGGCATGACATGGCGTATCATGTACACGCCAGCAAAACAACCATGACTCCCACAGGTAGTGGCCCCTGTCGCCTCTGCAGGACAGACATGGACGTCTGTGACACACACACGCACAACATCAAAGTCGATGCACAAACAACGTGGATGTAGAGACTGTCTCCCATTGTGCACATGGAATCAGAGACATCTGAAACACAACATGCACACAGACTGTGGAGGGCCATCACTATTGTGGCAATGGGTCACCCTGTGACGTACATACCTTCCCACATGGGACTCAGGGTGTATGTGACATGACATACACATACACAACCTGGAAAAGTGACCATGCCATATGCCCTGAACTGAACAGTTGCACATCACAGTGGTCATGTGCACAACACACAAATGATTCTGTCCCCATGAACACGTGCACAGCCTGGGAGTGGCTGCCCCCAAGTGCTACAGAAAAACCACATGTTGACCCCCATACACACACAGGTAATGCAGCCTTACATGCGTTAGGATACAGTGTGGACAGGCTGTGGTGTCGTAGGTGTGCCCCTGAGTCCCTGGCAAGTAATTGTGGCTGGCATACGTTCACCAGTGACTACCATGGTGACATATGCGAGTGACTTGTACAGGGACGCGTTGTACAGCAATAGACCGATCAGTGCACGCGCATTGGCCATTGCATATGATGTGGACGGATGCGTGTTGTCATCCGAAATACGCGTTGTACAGCAATGGACCGATCGGTGCGCACACATTGGCCATTGCATATGATGTGGACGGATGCGTGTTGTCATCCGAAATACGCGTTGTACAGCAATGGACCGATCTGTGCGCATGCATTGGCCATTGCATATGATGTGGACGGATGCGTGTTGTCATCCGAAATACGCATTGTACAGCAATGGACCGATCGGTGCGCACGCATTGGCCATTGCATATGATGTGGACGGATGCGTGTTGTCATCCGAAATACGCGTTGTACAGCAATGGACCGATCGGTGCGCACGCATTGGCCATTGCATTTGATGTGGACGGATGCGTGTTGTTTTTGGAAATACGCGTCGTACAGCAATGGTCCGATCGGTGCGCACGCATTGGCCATTGCATATGATGTGGACGGATGCGTGTTGTCATCCGAAATACGCGTTGTACAGCAATGGACCGATCGGTGCGCACGCATTGGCCATTGCATATGATGTGGACGGATGCGTGTTGTCATCCAAAATACGCGTTGTACAGCAATGGACCGATCGGTGCGCACGCATTGGCCATTGCATATGATGTGGACGGATGCGTGTTGTCATCCGAAATACGCGTTGTACAGCAATGGACCGATCGGTGCGCACGCATTGGCCATTGCATATGATGTGGACGGATGCGTGTTGTCATCCGAAATACGCGTTGTACAGCAATGGACCGATCGGTGCGCACGCATTGGCCATTGCATATGATGTGGACGGATGCGTGTTGTCATCCGAAATATGCGTTGTACAGCAATAGAACGATCGGTGCGCACGCATTGGCCATTGCATATGATGTGGACGGATGCGTGTTGTCATCCAAAATACGCGTTGTACAGCAATGGACCGATCGGTGCGCACGCATTGGCCATTGCATATGATGTGGACGGATGCGTGTTGTCATCCGAAATATGCATTGTACAGCAATGGACCGATCGGTGCGCACGCATTGGCCATTGCATATGATGTGGACGGATGCGTGTTGTCATCCGAAATACGCGTTGTACAGCAATGGACCGATCGGTGCGCACGCATTGGCCATTGCATTTGATGGGGACGGATGCGTGTTGTTTTTCGAAATACGCGTCGTACAGCAATGGTCCGATCGGTGCGCACGCATTGGCCATTACATATGATGTGGACGGATGCGTGTTGTCATCCGAAATACGCAATGTACAGCAATGGACCGATCGGTGCGCACGCATTGGCCATTGCATATGATGTGGACGGATGCATGTTGTCATCCGAAATACGCGTTGTACAGCAATGGACCGATCGTTGCGCACGCATTGGCCATTGCATATGATGTGGACGGATGCGTGTTGTCATCCGAAATATGCGTTGTACAGCAATGGTCCGATCGGTGCGCACGCATTGGCTATGGCCTGACATGGCAACGGACGCGTCTGATGCAGTGAATTCAGTTGGCCACCCACAACAATGTTGCATGGGTGTCATGAAGTTGAACTTTTGAAGGATGCTGTGGGCGTGTATAAGTGGTGCAATTACATGGATTGGCCAGATTTAGAAGATGCAAACGTCTTGGACCTATCACTTTGGACACATGGCCTCTGCAGCACACATATAATGCTGGCTGTTCCCCTGAGAGCTCACTTGCCTGCACTACATGCTCCAGGAAGACATCTGCCACCACCACTGCTGCTGTATCTGCATCCTCTGGCTACTGCAATGGCACGTACTGTGGAGAGAACCCCAGCCTTCAGCACTGAGGAGAACTGCCCTGCTGGACAGCCTCCTTCCACAGTACAGCAAGCTGTATAGGACACCAGGGGAGCAGGTGAGTGTGCTGTCCACTGCCCTACTAAATGTGCATGTTGTCTGACTAGCAAGACTTACAGTGTGCACACCACTGGCTAGCATGCTCACTGAGTAGTTGTCACCCCCCAAAGTGTGTAGTTACATGCACTGAACAGGTATAGTGCAATAACAGTGCATTCCAACAAGGTATTACTTCCCAGGCAATGATACCATTTGGTAACTGCTGGCAAACTGTTCATAGCCATAGTTGCACTGCCTGTGTACATCATATGCTCCTGTGATTGAGACATGTATATCCAACTGTGTGATGCACGGAAATGTTGCATGTGTAGTAATGGCCTTTTCACTTTGTCATCCTCACAGGTTGATACCCACCAGAAGCAGGAGATCTGGCTGACCATCGTCCGGGCAGTACGATCGGTGGGGGTCTACAGGCGCAGGATCCGCAACTGCCAGAAGAGGTGGCAGGACCTTCGGGGCTGGACCCGGAGGATCGCAAGGGTCCAGCTGAAGCTGTCGCCTCCTCGCAGGAGGGGCGGACACCGGACCCTGACCCCCCACATGCTCCGGATCCTGGTGGTGGTCTTCCCTGACCTGGATGGGCAGCTGAAGGCCAGACAGCAGCAAGGAGTGCTAGCCTCAACTGTGTACTTTGACTGACATGCTCTATGCACTCCTTTAGCCTGGTTCCACTTCCACAGTGCAACTCTCATGTCGTCCTGAAATCATGTCCCTCACTTGTGTCATGCCCCCTCCTCATCTGATACACAGGTGTGGCCCTTACAGTCTGTGACATAGGTCACTTGGGTACTGTGTACTTGCAGTTACCTGTGGTTCAAGTTGGGGACAGCATCAGTTACAGGAACTTTGTGGTGGGCTGCATGGGTGGTACAATTGCTCACAATGCCTGTGATCTGACATGTACTCTGGGTATGGCTTTAACATGTGTTCCAATTGCTGCTCTGACTCACCACATGTCTGGGGTATGTGCCACACACCCATGCTGCTGCAGAGACCAAGGTAGGAGCCTCAGTAGTATGTACATCATGTGTGTGACACATGCATAGCCACCTGCCTAGTGTTCAGGGTAATACCATGTTGCACATGGACCAGGACTGTAATGCCTACTCCGGACATCGAAGGGACTCTGTTCTCCCACTCCCGTGTGTCAGCATACATATTGGGCATTGTGAAGAGGGCACTCAGGTGTATGCCTCTGTGTCACCGTGGTGTGGCCTTGCTATTTTGACTCCTGGAGTGTTTCACAATTTGGGGTGGCCAGCCATCTGAGTTATGACTATGGGATCTGCACATAGGTCAATGCATAGGTCTCTGATCCCTTGACTGTGCACGATTTTGTATGAAACATTGGGGTGCAGGCAGCTTTGGTTCATTCTCATCAAACGTTGAAGTGCTCATGTGTATGGATTTGTGTTTGCAGTCACTCAAATGTCTCATTTGATTGACGTGGGATCATCTCAGTCCTCATGATGTGGATGGCCAGGGGTGCACATGTGCACCTGTCAGCTACAGGGCTTACTTTTCAGGAACTTCCATGATTGTGACACAGTGCAGACTGGTGTTGTGTGTATGCACTGCCCCTGTGACAGGAGACAGTTATGACTGACTTGCCAGACAGGCCTGTGCCATGACTTTCCAATTGCAAAGGGTGATCCAGCAGTGGTGTGACATGTCCTGCATGCACACCATTGTTGCATTGTCTATCAGGATATGAGGACATCATTGTGTCTGGTGATGGAACCAAAAGCCGCATATCAACAGAGACTTTGCCCATCACTTCTCCTGACACATGTACTGAGTCAGTGGCAGGAGATGGCATGTGTTTGGAGTGACACATTTCCATATGTTCTCTTGGATGTCCAACAACTGTGTATGTGGTGCATGTGTGCACATATGATTGGTCGCATACAACAGGCAGCAGACAGATGGGTGCATGGACAGGTAGGATATGTGTGGCATGACTGACTGTCAGGCAGACAATGGGCTTCTTCAAATCAGTGTCAGCACTTATTGCAATGTCTAGCAAATGATGGCAGGGCTTGCTCTGTGATGTGCTGTACTTACTGTGGTGTGTGTGGTCAGTACAGGTGACTAATGTTGCTCTGTTTATCCTTATTCTTTGCAGATACATCCACGGCCACAGGAGGAGACAGCTCCATGGACCAAGAGGAGCGGCAGAGCCAGACTAGGTCTACTGCAGGGGAGACCGAGGGACCCAGTGGCATGGAGGGTGAGGGGAGCCACACTGAGGAGACCTCAGCTACGACCACCTCGGCTGGGGAAAACAGCACTTCCAGTGAGGACTCCCTTGTGGAGGCGGGTGTCAGCAGACCAGAGGCGACGTCAAGCAAGTCTGTCCCCGCCGCCACCACCATCTCCACCCTCCCATCTGCTCCCATCCCACATGTCCGTGGAGGCTCCCGTGTAGGGGAGCGTGTCTCCTTCATGCCAGGCACCGCACCCCTGCCTCTGTCCCCCTGCTGCCCTGAGTGTGGAGTCTGTGGACTTGCTTAAACAGATCCATGTAGGGCAGACATCAATGCTGAGTGTCCTCCATGCACACACGGGTCTTTTGACACAACTGGTGTCATTCATGGAGGGCATGTCATCTGGCATGTCTGCCCTACATCGGACCAATCAGTCCATGGCCTCCTCACTGACGGCAGCAGTGTCCCTCCTGCAGCAGTCCCTCACCCCTCCTACCTCTGCCCCATCCACAATCCCCAGCACCCTACCTGTCCCAAGCACACACACACCGGTACCGGCACGCACCAGCACAGACACAAGCAGCACACAGACACACACGCCAAAATCCAGACGCACACGCACGCACAGTCAGGGGACTGATATCTCACCCACAGGGGATGGGGCCGAGACACACACACACGCATCCACGAGCACTGCGCAGTCCTCAGATGCCTCTCCCTCCAAAACCCCTTCCCTTGCCTCACCTGCGACCCCCCCCTCCCAGAAGCTCTTCCTCTGTGAGCTTGGCCTCTTCCCCACAGATACACCTGACACAAAGTCCAGGCGGAAGAGGCACCCACCACACACAGAGGGGAGTGCCCCTCACACCCGGACACCCTCCCCCAGGCACAGGCAGGCTGAGGACCCCATTCAAAAGTCCCCCCGGACCAGGAAGGGCAAGACCCCACCACCACCACCACGCAGCTCCACCACACAGTCTCTCTCCTCCATCCCCCAGCCCACCACTCCACAGGTTCCACCGCCACACCCTGCCCCAGGTTCCCCCACACACCGATACCGCATCCCCAAACTGCTTAAGACCTCCACCCCTACCACTTGCTCTTCCACCCCCAAACCAGATGCTCTGCCTGTTTGTGCCACTGGTGTGGAGACCGGGTCCCCCCCCTCTGTCCTGCCCACCTCATCTGCCCCCCCTTCCACTGCCTTGGAGTCATGCACTGCAGTGGAGTCCACAACCACCCCGTCTGACTCGGGCACTGCAGTGGGGACCCAGTCCACTCCATCTGACCGGCCCACTGCAGTGGTTGCAGAACCCACACCATCTGAATTGTGCCCTACAGTGGTGCTGGCCCCCACTGAGTCAGACACCTCCACTGCAGTTGCCGGTGACACTCCTGCACCCACAACCCCTTCACTGCCTCCTTCTGGCATCCCCTGATCCTGTCCCGCGGTGCCTGGCCTGCCCCTTGTATGCCCCTCCGAGGGGGATGTCCCCTGTCCGTACCAGTGCAGGCAAGCAATGGGTGACAAGTTGTCACATATCACCCTGTTGGGACTGTGTATTTGGACTGGAAATTGGCCTTAGTTTCTTTTGGACTTGAATTTTTAGTTTAACATTTGCTGAATAAAGCCTCTTTTTGTTTACTTGTTGTTTTTCTTTGGATGTACATGATGTAGATGAGTATCATCATGCATTTGCAGTTATAATAGTGTTCAGATCATGAAAATGAAGTGTTGCTGTGGTGGACTCCATGTGGTCCATGGGATATGTGTCCTAATGTAATCTGGATCTATAGCATCCTTTGCTGCAGTCTGACTGTGTAATGTTCTGCATTTGACACAGGGATGTACGTTTTGCATTTGTAAATTAACATCTTTGGCTTACACTGATGCACATCTGGTGTGCTTACCACTGTTCAATGTTTCTATTTCCCTGACTGTGTGCCCATCTCCACCTGACATGCAGTTTAGCACATCAATGTTGAAGGGCTCATCTGTGTATACAGTGCAACTTGCTTGACACATGTTTTGGGTGTATGCAGATGACTGACATGACACTCACGTACCCAGGCTGATGTGAGCAGAGCCTTCAGTGTGTTGTAGTTGTTGACTCACTGACCGAGTGTTCTGCTGACATGTTTGAGTCGTGCACAGACAAGGTTTGGCACAGCGGACCTTCCACAGGAGTGGAGTGCCCTCATGGCAGTGTGTAATCCCATGACATTGGCTGGGCCCGTGTTGTGTGTTGTGTGAGCATGTCTGTGTGTGTTCCCTTCCCTTTTCCTACACAGGCTGTGTCCCTAGGGATGTTCCTGTTTGTGATGCTTGCTGAGTTGTCCTGTGTTCATCCAGCATCTTGGACCTGGTTTCTCCGGGATGTGGGTGCATGGCAAACTAATGTTCGTCAGGTTGTCATCCCTAGTTGTCTTTGTTGTCAGGTCTGGGGATGTGGGCAAACACAGATGGGACACAGTCAGGATTCCCCTTGGCACTTGTTGGTTACACAAGTCATGTAATTTACAGTTTGTGGTAGCTTTCAGTGATTGTGACACGTTGTGTGTGTGACTGCTGCCACTCCTCAGGGTCAGAGTTGCAATGTTGGAAGTTGTCTATGTGTGTTCTTTGTGGGTCACCTTGGCTTCTTCATTGGTGTGTGACTGTGGCCGGGATCCCATTGATTGGGGTGGATTTCACGTCATGCCCATGTATGGCGTACTGTGCAGTGTGTCAGACATTCACAAGTCTTGTTGACTGGCCATGTGTGATGGGTTTCTGCACCTTAGTTCCCACCACCACCCCTGGGATTGTCATGGGTGCATGTGCAATGTCACCAGTCCATGTGAGCTTCACTGCTGCACATTGGTGGAGATCAAGGTGTGTGGTGTTGAGTGTGTGCAAATGAGAGTTGTTGCACGGCTAGACCCCTACCTCCATATTGGCCTTGGCTGACAGGCCGTGCTGATTGATTTGTGCATGTGTAGGTGTGATGGTAGTTTGTTGCTCAGGACACATGACTGTGGTTCACAGTGTGAACGACATCTAGCTTTGTCATCACAGTGGGATTATCATGCAGGCCAGTGTCACCACAATGTGGGGTTCCTGGGGGTAGTGCTGTGGTGGGTCTGTCTCTTGCTGTGTTAGTTGCTGTTCCTACAAGCTTGTGTGACATGTGTAATGTGGGCTCCCTCTCATCTAACAATGCCTGATTGCCCACATAGGAGAATCAGATCCATGAGTTACTTTTGTGTGGCACTGTATACACATCTGTGTAATTGGGATTCAGGCCTCCTCATGTGTTGTATGGTTGCCTGGGGACACTGGCACACCCTCTCATCACCTGTTGTGTTTGATATGCAGTGTGAGGCTGCCTGTTTGTGTTTGTGCATCTGCACCACTGCATTGGCATATCTTTAGTGTGACATTGGCTGTATGTTGTTTGGTGGGTTTCCCCTGCTGTCCCTGGGACTCCTAGGTCATCAGTCAGCACAATGATCATGGTTTGTATGTCCCATTGCTGCCATGGTATGGTATTTGTTCACCTCACATCTACAGTCTCCACAGGATATCTACATTTGTGTGTCCATTGGTGCAGATATGTGGGTCTGCATTATGATGGTCACTTCTGTCATTGTGTAATTGATGAATGTTGACAATGTCAGCCCCCATGGGTGATGTTTGTCTGCACATGGCCAAAGGTATGTCTTATTTGCACTGCACTGTTTGCCTCACCCAATCTATGTTGCATGGGACACAAGCACTACTTTGCAACAGATGTGTTTGTTGTTCTGTGACCAGGAATCATCCATGCTGTTTGGCATTTGCAGCTTTTTCCATGACAACACTTACATTTTGGTCACTGTGATGTTAGGGGTTTAGACCCCATTGCCACATTGTTCAAAATGTGCTTCAGCTATGGACCCCACACTTACATTTTGGTCACTGTGATGATGGGGGTTTGGACCCCATTGCCACAATGTTCAAAATGTGCTTCAGCTATGGACCCCACACTTACATTTTGGTCACTGTGATGATGGGGGTTTGGACCCCATTGCGACAATGTTCAAAATGTGCTTCAGCTATGGACCCCACACTTACCTTTTGGTCACTGTGATGATGGGGGTTTAGACCCCATTGCCACAATGTTCAAAATGTGCTTCAGCTATGGACCCCACACTTGCCTTTTGGTCACTGTGATGATGGGGGTTTAGACCCCATTGCCACAATGTTCAAAATGTGCTTCAGCTATGGACCCCACACTTGCCTTTTGGTCACTGTGATGATGGGGGTTTGGACCCCATTGCCACAGTGGTCATGGTCTGCTTGCATTGTGGAGGCCAAACACATTTATGTGTGACACATGTGATACGGGGTCACATTGTATGTTCAATGTCATGTTCAGTGTTGTAGGCATTTGACACAGACTACACACGCTTGTCATGGTGTTGGGGGATGTCTTTTTCTGACTTTCCTTATGTTGGAGTATGCTGGTTGTGTCATGCATTACCCGTCCTATGAGTAGGGGTGGTGTTGGTGGTAGGCATCCAGCCCCCCTGAGTAGGGGTGGTGGTAGTGGTAGGCATCAATTCCCCTATGGGTGGGGATGGTAGTAGTGGTAGGCATCCAGGCCCCCATGAGTAGGGGTGGTGGTAGTGGTAGGCATCCAGCCCCCCATGAGTATGGGTGGTGGTAGTGGTAGGCATCCAGGCCCCTATGGGTGGGGATGGTAGTGGTGGTAGGCATCCAGGCCCCCATGAGTAGGGGTGGTGTTGGTGTTAGGCATCCAGCCCCCCCCTGATTAGGGGTGGTGGTAGTGGTAGGCATCCAGCCCCCCCTGAGTAGGGGTGGTGGTAGTGGTAGGCATCCAGCCCCCCCTGAGTAGGGGTGGTGGTAGTGGTAGGCATCCAGCACCCATGAGTAGGGGTGGTGGTAGTGGTAGGCATCCAGGCCCCCCTGAGTAGGGGTGGTGGTAGTGGTAGGCATCTAGCACCCCCTGAGTAGGGGTGGTGGTAGTGGTAGGCATCCAGCACCCATGAGTAGGGGTGGTGGTAGTGGTAGGTATCCAGCACCCATGAGTAGGGGTGGTGGTAGTGGTAGGCATCCAGCCCCCCTGAGTAGGGGTGGTGGTAGTGGTAGGCATCCAGCACCCATGAGTAGGGGTGGTGGTAGTGGTAGGCATCCAGCACCCATGAGTAGGGGTGGTGGTAGTGGTAGGCATCCAGCCCCCCTGAGTAGGGGTGGTGGTAGTGGTAGGCATCAACTCCCCTATGGGTGGGGATGGTAGTAGTGGTAGGCATCCAGGGCCCCATGAGTAGGGGTGGTGGTAGTGGTAGGCATCCAGCCCCCATGAGTAGGGGTGGTGTTGTGGTAGGCATCCATCCCCCTATGAGTGGGGATGGTAGTAGTGACAGGCATCCAGGCCCCCCTGAGTAGGGGTGGTGGTAGTGGTAGGCATCCAGCCCCCCCTGAGTAGGGGTGGTGGTAGTGGTAGGCATCAATTCCCCTATGGGTGGGGATGGTAGTAGTGGTAGGCATCCAGGCCCCCATGAGTAGGGGTGGTGGTAGTGGTAGGCATCCAGCACCCATGAGTAGGGGTGGTGGTAGTGGTAGGCATCCAGCCCCCCCTGAGTAGGGGTGGTGGTAGTGGTGGGCATCCAGCCCCCCCTGAGTAGGGGTGGTGGTAGTGGTAGGCATCCATCCCCCTATGAGTGGGGATGGTAGTAGTGACAGGCATCCAGGCCCCCCTGAGTAGGGGTGGTGGTAGTGGTAGGCATCCAGCCCCCCCTGAGTAGGGGTGGTGGTAGTAGTAGGCATCAATTCCCCTATGGGTGGGGATGGTAGTAGTGGTAGGCATCCAGGCCCCCTGAGTAGGGGTGGTAGTAGTGGTAGGCATCCAGAACCCATGAGTAGGGGTGGTGGTAGTGGTAGGCATCCAGCCCCCCTGAGTAGGGGTGGTGGTAGTGGTGGGCATCTAGCCCCCCCTGAGTAGGGGTGGTGGTAGTGGTAGGCATCCAGCCCCCCCTGAGTAGGGCTGGTGGTAGTGGTAGGCATCCAGCCCCCCCTGAGTAGGGGTGGTGTTGGTGGTAGGCATCCATCCCCCTATGAGTGGGGATGGTAGTAGTGACAGGCATCCAGGCCCCCCTGAGTAGGGGTGGTGGTAGTGGTAGGCATCCAGCCCCCCCTGAGTAGGGGTGGTATTGGTGGTAGGCATCCATCCCCCTATAAGTGGGGTTGGTAGTAGTGACAGGCATCCAGGCCCCCCTGAGTAGGGGTGGTGGTAGTGGTAGGCATCCAGCCCCCCCTGAGTAGGGGTGGTGGTAGTGGTAGGCATCCAACCCCCCCTGAGTAGGGGTGGTGTTAGTGGTAGGCATCCAGCACCCATGAGTAGGGGTGGTGATAGTGGTAGACATCCAGCCCCCCTGAGTAGGGGTGGTGGCAGTGGTAGGCATCCAGCACCCATGAGTAGGGGTGGTGGTAGTGGTAGGCATCCAGCCCCCCTGAGTAGGGCTGGTGGTAGTGGTGGGCATCCAGCCCCCCCTGAGTAGGGGTGGTGGTAGTGGTAGGCATCCAGGCCCCTATGGGTGTGTATGGCATTGGTGATAGCCATCCCGCCCCTATGGTTCTGCTGTTGCTAGTGTACGTAATTTCTACATCCCTATGTGTTTGTGACATATGTCGGGTACGTGTCGTTTGTTTGTGTAGTGGGTGTTTGACTTACCGTCTGCGCCGTACGCGTCCGTACCTGTTCCGGTAATAGATGTAGAGTATTGGTAGGACCTGCGCGATGGGATTCATGGTTGGTTCGTCTCGTTCGGGTTTCTCGTTGCTTCGACTCGTACTCGTCGCTGGCTTGTTCGTCTCGTAGCCGTGGATCATCTTGTGGCGCGAATCGGAGCTTATGTGCGGCTCTCCCGGATGCTCTGACGTGCCGGACGTAGTGACGGGTTCGGCGCGAACGGAGTGCGCATCGTACTAGTCCGGCCGGAAGGTGCTGTATATTTGCTTCCGTGCGACTCGATTCGGCGTTTACGGATCCCAGCTCGGGCGGGGAACAGGAGCTGGAATAGGTACGTACGGCTGGGTCGGGAACTGGGCAGTTATGCGCATCGTACTTGCTCGTTCGAACGAATGTTCGAATCGGTCGGGAAACACGCGTTCGGCTTGGTTTTTTCCGGACAAATAGTGTTAGGTGCGCTTCCGGCCGATATCGGAATCGACCCCTGAGTCGGTTGGAAACCATTTTGCCCGACCAAGTAGGTTGGAAACATGTCTGAACCGACCGAGTGTGGCGGAAAGGCTGTCGCATAGGCATTCCGGTTACGAGCAAGCATCGGTTGTCCAGCCGAACAGATTACGATGCATCCGACACGGTTTCATATATATATATTTTTTTTAAATGTTAGGCATGCCCACCAATCCACCTATATAAAGACCAAAGAAATGACAGGCAAAGCATCATGGTACCAGCTGTAACAAATGGCAGCATGGCATCAAAGGATACCACCTCAATAGTCCATAGTGAAACAAATCCTAACACTTTTAATAAAACTCCATTAGTTAATATAAAGTAAATACCTGATTTAGAAAATAGAGCAATCACGCCCTTCAAATGAACATATTAGTAATGGGTACCGGCTGTCAATGCTTGAAAATAGCGAAGGAAATGGAAACAGCAATAACAGCTCTGTTAATCTGGGAGGTTTGCAATTTATAAATGAGGCAGACAAAAGGGAGGACATGGAGATACAGGAAATTAAGGATGGAATTTCAGAAATATTGAATGTCCTGCATAACCCACAGGTAATAAAGCTGTGTTTCAGTTATTTCACAGGAATGTCACATTACAGTGTAGGGATCTTGCTCATCAAGAGCAGGATTTATTCCCATGGAGTGCATTTTGTTCGGGCAAGAAGGGAGTATCCACTTATACCAGTCAGGTTTAAAGAGTACTACAGTGTATATAACCAAATTAATATGAACCAGGAGGACCTGTATGCTTTAACACCTAATTCCAAAGAGACTGCGAAGCTTATACAAATTGACTTTTGCCCTAGATATGAATCAGAAGGCCCTTTGATTTCCTAATCATTCAATTCTTGACTGACAGCAAGACTCAAATAGAATGTACGCGCACTACTTGGTCTAATCCACACCATTACGCAAAAATACTTGAAAAAGCTGCCATACTATCAGACTGGGGGATAAAGTTAAACACCGTGGAGCCAAGAAAATATCCCTGCAGCCGGAAGAAAGAAATGGTTTCTATTAATAGGTACTCCACAGCTACCACTTTGAGACATATGGCTAAATTTGAAGGCCCAGAAAATTATATTACTATGGATACAAATAATCTGGCAATAACAATAGGGGCTGTCTGTAAAACAAATAGATCCATACAGATCAGTTACCTGGCCACATTTGCATGACTTGCAGTAGCAGAATTCCTGAAACAGGCAACGAAGATCTAAGAGATGTTAAAAATACGCTGCAGATTTGTTTTTGGACTATTGAAGGCTGGGATAGACAGGCAAAAATTTACCACCAGGATATTTCTAGTTTTCTGAACTTATATGATATCATCTTTCTACAGAAACATGCAAGGCATCTGAGGTGATCTTTCATAATTACATATCTATGGACATATTAGCAGTAAAAGGCACTTTAGGGAGACTCAGAGGTGGTTTATCTATGCAACTGCACTGTAGTTCAGAAATATGAAACTACAGAATTTCTCACGTGACTAAAATATTTTAGCAGTATGGGTTAAGTATGATACAAATACATAACTCCATTTAATAAGTGTTTACATTCCCCCTTAGAAGCCCGGGACACGAAGAGAGTAATATCCATTTTGGAGGAGATTGAAATTTGATACGCTTAGTTCCAAGTTCTAAGGTTGTTTTGACAGGGGACTTTAACAACAATCTACTCCAGATGAGTAAAAAAGTACCCTCAGGGGATTTGCTGGATCATTAGTTGTTAGTCCCCACCCCAGATCTTTAAAGATATGAAATTTACAAGCTTGGGGAGAATGGTTAGTTCCATGTTCCATGCTCATGGATTTGGGGTTACGCCACTCAAATGGTAGACAGTTGAATAATCAACTGGATAAATCAACTTTTAAAATAACAAGTAAAATCTCTGTTATTCATACATGCGATAGACTTCAATAATGTACAGGATTTAAAATAATACACAGACCAGAGAGTGATCATAACCAGCAGCACATACAGGAGAATGTTGAACAGATAAATATTTAGGTAAGGAAGTTCTCATGGTAAGGAAAGGGAAAAGAATAATCTGGAATCATGACGTTCATCAGTTAGCAGTAGCACAAAAGATTTGTGTCCATCCTTTTTTTCTTAATTTCCTCCCAGTGATAAATTTACACACTCCCGTATCCAAGATAGATATTGATTTTTTATTGCTCTTCTTACCCAAATCTTTGATTTGTTTCCGGTTAGAGTATCAATAAACTCTCAAAAAGAAAAGCATAATGTAAATCCCTAATGGAGCACAAAATAAAGTAATAAACTCTAATTTAAGAAGGGAACTCAGGAATATTACAATAAGAACAAAATCATAAATGGACGGATTTGTATCATGTTATACTCATTAGGAATAGCCAGGATTTTTGGTCTGTTGTCGGGAAGGGTACTACAACCCATAAAGGCAGATGTGGCTATCAAGTTCCATATTAACAATGGGAACATTACTCAAGATTGTTATACGGAGCGGTGAATACAGACAAACTACCTGAGATGGGTATGTAGGACAGGTCTCATTTTAGGGTTTACCTTGTAGAGGTAAAGAAATTAATCTATTCCTGTAATAGTATGGGACCTTACCTTAACCCACATGTTTAATATGGTCATTCATTCAGGGCTAATATTGCCTTCATGGAAAGGATCAATAGTGCATCCCATCTTTAAGAAAGGCCCAAACGATTCCCCCTGCAATTACTGCCATATAGTCCTACTGGATGAAGATGGAAAATTATTTGCAAAACATCTGCAAGTGTGGGCGAAACAATCAAATAGACTATCTTTCCACCAAGCAGGCTTTCGGCCTAAATGTAGCACAATGGACAACACTGTGGCCTTGACATTGAAGAGACAGAAAGCTTGTTCACATAAAAATAATCTAAATGCTTGCTTCATTGATTTCTCCACAGTCTTTGATATCATAGATCGAACTAGGCTGTGGCCTAAGTTGTGTAAGTGGGTTATTACCCCTGGCCTGTTACAATTTCCCACAGAATTGCATAGTAATACCTGGGTGAGAGTTAAGTTGTCTGATAGCAACAGCTTATCCCTGAACATTTCATGCACAATGGGCTGAAGCAAGGCTATAGTCTGGTCCTGCTTCTGTTTAGGTAATATATATCTGACCTTGCTGACATTTTAGTACATTCTTTGGATGGTGCCCCAAAGCTGGTGGGAGCTAAAGTTCCTTTTTTAGTGTACGCAGACCATCCAGTCATTTTGTCAACCACTCAGAAAGGCCTACAAAGGCAATTGAATATAATGCAATATTTTAATGTAGTAAATAATCTCCTCATTAATTTTAATAAAACCAAGGTAATCTTCTTTGGACAGCGGAGGTCTAACTTGATCATGACACTAGACGTTACCAAGATAGAAGAGGTTCCAGAATATACATATCTGGTAGTTAAGATTGACCAAAATTTTTATTGGAAAATCCATGTTGAGAAGTTAAGAAACAGAATTGTAAGTGTAATGGGGGAATGAAATGGTTTTCAGTGGATTATGGGGGGAGCAATCGGTCCTAACTTAGATGTCTCAAAAGCTAATATTATCTGAATCCTTCTATATAGGTCCTTAGGGGGTCATTACGATGGCGGGCGGAAACACTACCGCCGTGCCGTCGGAGGGAAAAACCGCTAGTTACCGTCCGCCAGCAACTGCCCGCACTCCCGCCAAATTAGGATGTGAAAAGTCAGGCTAATACCGCCCGCAAGCCTGCGACGCCGCCCGCCATCAAAGTGCGCCCGTTTACGTTGCGGCGCCAGCCAACGGAGGCACACCGTCCGACGAAATGACGTACCGCCCGGCGTACAAATTACGATGACACAACCAAACAGCCTCACCGGCAAAGAGACACCGCACGAGAACAGGAGGCGGAAACCACATTGTCGACCACAGAAACACCAACCCGGCCGACTCCGACATGAATCCTGCACTCCAGGCCATCCCAATGCTGTACCTGATGCAGCAGCTAGGAGTGAACGCGCAACGACGACGCAGGTAGGCAGACACACAACAAGGGCATGCAAATACCGCACACAATGCAAGGGCGGAAAAACTGTACATGGGCCCCCTAGACACCCCTGTGGGGACAGGACACATCCAACACTGTACCCACACATATCCCACCTGTAAAATATAATCAACCCGCAACATCTTGGGCACCCAATACCCCGGACCAGGAGGTGACGTACCCGGCACGGCACCGCAGCGCCCCGGCGATGACGCACATGCGCACAACGCAGAGGCCAACGACAGCGCCACGCATGGGCTGCACACAAACACCGCAGGGTCACAACAACACACCACACACACCAGCCCCACCCTGAAGGCACAAGTCACGTGGTCCCCCTGCGTCAATCATGACCACAACCGACAACTCACAGTTGCCAAAACGTAGTCACACAAGTGTGCCGAACAGGGGAGCAAAGTGACGTCGGAAGAGGACACACACCTGTGTGCAAAGCATGGAGAAGCACACGGCAGCTGCGACAGAACTGCACAAACAATGGACATTGACCGCAAAAGGCACGCCAGTCACAACAAACAATATCTATACCATCCTGCACGCAACAACAAGCCATGCCATGTCCAAAATAGAGAAACCCTGCTGGCTGAGAACAGGTGTTCACAATCACGACGCCCACACACAAGTCCCAATGTACAGCGGGAAAGAAGTGACCCACCCACACACGGGAGAGCAGATAGCAGTGAATGTCCTTCCATTCCCACAGCCAAATCACATTGCAACATATCCTGCAGGAGAACGGAGCCATTGGAACAACCACAACCCAAACATAGCCATGCTGAGTCAACCATCCCCTGGCAGATAACGCCGAACATGAAAGAAAGATAAAACCACAAAATACAATTATACCACTGCTCCTTGTGGCTCAAATGCAAGTAATCAGGAAGGAGTCAGACACCACTGGCCTTGACCATTCATAGGAGCATGTGGGATGAGGGCCTGTGGCCGCCTCCCAAGCCATACACAAAGTCCTGCCGCCTAACATCCATTCAAGAACACCCAGCACCGTCCGAGGTCGCACTCAGCAGACAGCCCAGGCAGCCGGAGCACGCCATCACAGCACCCAGCAGCAAAATGGACGGGGCACCAGTACTATACACCTACGCCAGACAGATGCAGCTGTACAGCAATAGCTTGATACAGACAGTGGGCTGTGCAAATCTGGCTATGCTGAATGTAAGTTATCGAGTAACTTACCGCATTGAAATGTTCAGCTGCGTCATCCCCGTTTTCTACTGTCGGAGGTGCCCGTACCACTGGCCTGTGGATTTATGTCTCTCCAACCCGGCATGTCCAATTGGGGACCTGGTACACCTGTTCTCACCCCTGGACGCCCACGACAGGAACTGTTCAGTGTATGGGGGCATGGCGTTTGTGGCTGCAATAGGACACACACTGCAATGGAACCAGTGTGCCTCCGCACAACATATGCTGGACTACAGTTTCATCGAATGTCACCCGACATGTCCCATCAGGATTCTACAAGGGACAACCTACGAGGAACACGTTGCAACCCACCATCCGCTTCATTGGATGTCAACCACAAATACCACCAATGCGAGGGATGCACTGCAGGAAGGTATCGCATACCTGACAACCTGTCAATTCATGGGTCCCCAAATCAATACAAACAATTGAACATTCATGTGCAACACCGTACCCATGCTTGCCGTCCGCACGCAGTGGCCAGTCAGCTGTGCAACAACTATACCATGCACACGGAAACAAACACCTTACCATCAACTCCACCGTCATGACACCTGACATTTCCGGGACATGCACCCTGTCCATCACCATATCCCGTGTCCCTGCATGAACACGGGGAGGCTGAGGAATGGGACCTGTGTACAGTGACCACATGGCCAACATTGCACGAACCACATTGCTACAATATGCATGCCACACACCTGAACACATGCACCTGTAAGTGCACGCTGATCTGTCTGCTGAATAACTTGAGAACTGTCATCACACCTTCTCCTGAACTCCCGTGCAAGGACATTTGCATGGACAACAAATGCAACACCCCACAACATGTCCCCGGGCATTGAGTCATGTACAGTAGCCACCATATCGCAACAACATGTGAGACTATGCTGCATGCATGTAGGCTCATGCTCTGATGTCACCTCTGACGCAGGTGTGTCGGAGTCACTATTGTTGTAAACCTGTACCATGGGACTTAGATGTACTGTGCTCATGATGTCAAGCTGACTGGTAGGGTAAACCAATACTGTCTGTGTCACAGCCTAGGGCACCTCAGTAATGAGCTAATGTACTGTAGCATAGCAAGGGCTGGGCATTCTTAACTCTGAAGCCTTATTTCCACAATTAACGACTTATCACATCTACCTGTACCCCCTTTTGAATGTGTAACCATGCTAAGTATATCCCCCACATGCATTACGCTGCCAGTAGTGTCCACATCCTGCATCACAGAGGAAGTAAGCTTAAATACATGCCTTAAAGCTAATATCTGACTCTGGAGAATTATTGATCGTAGACAAGTACGAATGAGAGAGGATGAGAGTGTGAGAAGTACACGGGACTCGTGAGATTACCATGTAGTCAAGTGACATTGGATGTCAATGCACATGAGTTGCTGCCACTATGGACCAACAGATCACCACATCAACACTGACGGCCTGGTCACTACAAAGCACAGTCCTACATATGTGTACAATCTCCTTCACAGTCTGACATCACACTCAACAAGCAAATATAGGAGCCACGCCAGTTGCATGCCACATCAATGCATGCCAAAACACACACGACATCAGTGTGGGTGGGCAGGGTTGCACAGTGAGTACGAACCGCCGAGATGTACAAACATGCTCAATTGAACAAGGAACAATCTTCACATGCACACACCCTGCAGACCCACAATGGCCAATACATATCAAGTAGGAGTCATCCTGAACTGCAAGGACACACCCACACACTGTGCAACAGACAATACACACATGTGCTCACATTAACAGACCCGAACAAGGATACAAACACTGACCATGCCCCTGGGTAACACATGTGTGTAGTCGACATTGCCAGAGCGCACACACACACACCAACACTACCCCAAAGTCACACCACACACACCACACACACCTACACCTCCCAAATGCACACATTGTAAGTAAACCATGTGCCCTGGCTCGATGATCATCACAAGATACACATACACCTACGCTGCTGGCCAGCCAGAAAGTAAGCTCACACATACCCGCACACTCTGCACATGCTACCTGTCATCCTGTGGCTAGACACACACCCTGTGCTTTGCATGCACGCAAACATGACACGTACACATTAACACCAAAATACCACCAAATATATGCAGACAATCTGTGTTACAGACACACGTCGCAGAGTCTGAAAGAAGTGAAGTCCCAGCCACGTATCATACACATAGGAATGTGAGACCAGACATTGCAATTGTTAAGGTACCATTCACGGCATGTGCCTCACTTAACTATGCACACACAGTAACAACTGCAAGCAGCAACTGCACAGACACAACCCACTACAGGGACAACAGCATCCAGTCACAGAATACATAGTCAGGCGGCAACAATGTACAACACCAGGGACAGTGGCCAGTCCGATGTGCAGAGTAGTGATACGATAAGCTACGTATGCATTGTGTGTGAGTGTACCCTGCCATGGACAGCAACACTGCCATGGCAGTCACGATAGCCAGCACTGTGGCACAGGTAGTTGTGTGAGGGTGCCTAACATACAAACAGGATGCCAGTCCGACTGGGTGCAGTCTGTATGCTACGAGACAGTTGGATGTCCGCCCCTGAGAGAGAAGCACAACTGTGGAATACACACATGTGGCATGTGAAGCGGGAGGGCCTCTTGGCACAGGTGGGTCTGTGGCACGGGTGGGTGCACACATGCAGTGTCGATACAGACTGTGTGGGGACGAACCCGGCGGGGTACATTACCACTGTTCTGGGTATGTGGAAAGACCAGCTGTCTGGGGATGAATGTGGACTAGTGTGTGCACAACAGGCGGGCATCAGGTGTGGACGTTGGCCCTCCCTCTGGGGACATGCTGGATACTGCTGTGCATCAGCCAGGCCCGTGCCGAGACATGTACACCCCTGGCCTTCAGGTGTACCCCCTACATCGTCCACCTGCACAGGCTACCCAGGGCATGGGATGGCAGTGGAGCTTGGTGGGTGGGAGGTCATGGCACCCTGCTCCTGGTCACATCTCGCAGGCAATACATTCTCAGTGTGCAGCAGGGCACAAGTCCTGACAGAAGAGGTGGTGGCACGCAGACGTCATGAGAGGTAGTGACGTCACAGAAGATGGCTTGCACCATCGGACTCATTGCCTCCCCTCGCTCACCCCACTGATGCGATTGCATCATGGGAGCACGCGCATGTGCAGCAGCTCCAATCTCTCCCCAGAGAGGCCAAATAGTGTATGAGTGGCTCCATTCTAAGCCCGGGCGTAGTTTGCGTAGTAGCACTTCACGTAGCTACGTGAAGTACAGCTTCAACTACACGTAGCTATGCAAATTGCGTAGTGCGTAGCTGTGTGCTTGACTGCACTGTACAATAATTACCAAAAGCAAACTTGTACAGTGCAAGTTAAGATAAAATAAATATCTCTGTCTTTATATGCTAAAAATGCATATAGTCATTTCACTAAAGTGAAAACAAAAAGTTAACAAGCAGTGAGAGAGGTGATGATTTTGGTATCCTCACTAACTTAGGAGAGAACCAACAACCAAGCAGATGTCTTGAAAACAAAAAGCACATCTTATTGAACGATTCCTCCTAGGACCACCCCAAGCACAGTTATGGGCAAAAATACAATCCCAACCAAAGGCCCTGCAAAGCATTATGGGACGAGATTAGCAGTGGGCAGTGAATATTATAGTGTCCAATATCAAAATAATTCTACAAAGAGCTGCAGTTCAACTAGTCGTCACTGGGTGTCGTCCCTCAAGAGTGAAATGCAAAAGTATTGAAAACCTTTCATGAAGCTTTTGCATTTGACTCGTGAGGGACGACACCCAGTGACGACTAGTTGAACTGCAACTCTTTGTAGAATTATTTTGATATTGGACACTATAATATTCACTGCCCACTGCTAATCTCGTCCCATAATGCTTTGCAGGGCCTTTGGTTGGGATTGTATTTTTGCCCATAACTGTGCTTGGGGTGGTCCTAGGAGGAAGGGACCACCATTGAATCGTTCACATGATATGCTTTTTGTGTTCAAGGCATCTGCTTGGTCCTCCCCCTAGGTTAGGGGGACTCCAAAATCATCACCTCTCTCATTGCTTGATATGTCAAAATTCATTTTGTGAATTGGTTATATGCTTTTTAGCATAAAAAATTGCTTTATCAAAGCATTTGAAGGAGTTTGTTATTATTATTAAGCCTGGGCGTAGTGCTAGCTGTGTGCTTGACTCACTGCACTGTACAATAATTACCAAAAGCAAACTTGTACAGTGCAAGTTAAGATAAAATAAATATCTCTGTCTTTATATGCTAAAATTGCATATAGTCATTTCACTAAAGTGAAAACAAAAAGCAGTGAGAGAGGTGATGATTTTGGTATCCTCGCTAACTTAGGGAGAGAACCAAGCAGATGTCTTGAAAACAAAAAGCACATCTTATTGAATGATTAGGTGGTGGTCCCATCCTCTTAGGACCACCCCAAGCACAGTTATGGGCAAAAATACAATCCCAACCAAAGGCCCTGCAAAGCATTATGGGACGAGATTAGCAGTGGGCAGTGAATATTATAGTGTCCAATATCAAAATAATTCTACAAAGAGCTGCAGTTCAACTAGTCGTCACTGGGTGTCGTCCCTCACGAGTCAAATGCAAAAGCTTCATGAAAGGTTTTCAATACTTTTGCATTTCACTCTTGAGGGACGACACCCAGTGACGACTAGTTGAACTGCAGCTCTTTGTAGAATTATTTTGATATTGGACACTATAATATTCACTGCCCACTGCTAATCTCGTCCCATAATGCTTTGCAGGGCCTTTGGTTGGGATTGTATTTTTGCCCATAACTGTGCTTGGGGTGGTCCTAGGAGGAAGGGACCACCATTGAATCGTTCACATGATATGCTTTTTGTGTTCAAGGCATCTGCTTGGTCCTCCCCCTAGGTTAGGGGGACTCCAAAATCATCACCTCTCTCATTGCTTGATATTTTATTGTCAACATTCATTTTTGTGAATTGGTTATATGCTTTTTAGCATAAAAAATTGCTTTATCAAAGCATTTGAAGGAGTTTATTATACTCCTGCTACGCTACGTTTATTAGTACAGTTATTCACTCTGCTACGTGCAATTTGCGTAGTGCGTAGTAGCACAAACTTTGCATGCTTCGTGAGCGTAGCAAAGTATTATGCCCAGGGTT